>PVJO010012961.1:0-53473 GCA_004026905.1 Hystrix cristata | reverse complement strand
AAAAAAGTCCAAGTCCAAAGTCACTGAGATTTAAGGCAAATTCTTAGCTGCAAGCCGCTGTACAAATGAAAAGAAAGTTAAACACTCCTAACATATAATGGCACAAGTTAAAGATTCCAATTCCAAAAGGTATAAATAAGGGGATAGAAAAGAAAGGGACCAAGCAAGTCCGAAATCCACCAGGGTAAACATTCAGTTCTGTAGTTCCATGACCAGTATCCCCAGAAATCTGTGGCAAGACGTGAACTCCAAAGGCCTGGCGTGGCTCTGCCCCTAAGGCACTGCCAGTTGTCCTAGCTCCTGTGGCTTCTCTCTTGGGCTGGCTCTGTTCCCTCTTTGTGCTTTTCCTCAGACGATTCACGTTCCTGGCTTCTCCAGACTTCTGACGTCTCCACTGCACCTTCGGCTACACACTCACAGCTTCACGCACTGCCCTTTCAGGGGGACACTGCCTGGCTTCCCAGGCCTTGTGCAATATGGGTGGAAGCCTTTCTGATCCCACAACTCTTGGATTCTGCATGCACCTAAAACCAACACTGTGGATGATGCCAAGTTCTGTTGCCACCTGCAGCAGGAGCCAGGCTTCCTTCTCTCTAGGTTGTACGATTTGAGTGCCTGGATTGCTAAGCACTCTGAACCCAGTCCAGAGGAACAACTTCCCTAGGGCACTGCCATTCTGGAACACGGTGCTCTGGGGCTCTCTTCTCAAAGCAAAGTCTTCCACCTTTCCATCTCTGAGGCTGCAAAGGCTGGAGTCCTGCTGGTTCTTGAGATGTCCTGAGGCCATCTTTTCTGTTGTCTTCTTCTGAAACACTTGGATTTTACTTGCTAGTTTTTTTCAGCGACCAATTTCTTTTCTGTTTCATCTTTGCAGGCTGCAACTTTATTGGAGCTTCCTTTCTGGCCAAACACAAAATATTTTAAATCATTCTGCTGGGCTCTTTTTTCTTGATTCTCAACAAAAACCTGGCTAAAAGCTCCCAAGAATACTCATGTCACCACCTCAACTTTAGGCTGCCTCAACTTTAGACTACCAGATTGGTCTGCTGTCTTTAATCTCAGTCTTAGGCAAAGTCTCTGGATATGACCAAACCGATAAGCTGTCTGCCAGGGCATAACACACATCATCTGGAGTTCAGCAGCCAATGTGGTCCTTCTTCCCAGGACGACTCTCCTGAGCTTGGTCTGTACCAGCAGTATTTCTGTCAACATTCTTACCTTCTGAGCTCTGAACAGAATCTCCCATCAGGTACAGCTTAAGGCTTTCCAGGTGTTCTTTTTCTGCTGGAATCTCTGAAACTTTTCAAACTCTTCCCGCAAACTAGTTCCACAGGCTCTTAAACCATGTGTTCAGGTACAGTCACAGCAACAGCACCATTTCTCTGATTCCAATTTCTGTCTTAGTTACTTTTCTTATTGCTGAGATAAAATACCCGACACCCAAAGTTAAAAGAGGAAAGACTTATTTGGCTTACAGTTTGTATAGGTTTCATTCAGTCCGTAGTCAGCTGGCTCCACAGGAAGGGGGCCTGGCAGAGAGGCATCCTGCCCCTTTTATATTCCATGCAGACTGTTGGGCTCAGGGAGGGTGCCAAACCCATCAGTGGACTAATTCAACAATCCCACACTCTTAATCTCAACATCACACATTCTAGATCCATCCACCTCTGAAAATGCCTACCTATGACTGCATGAGGCTTTTGGGGGGACATATAGACACAATCCAAAACAAATAATACCAATCACTTGTCAGAAGAAGAAGTACAAATGGCTACTAAGTGCAAGAAAAATGTTCAACGTCTCTGGCCATTAGGATGCAAATTAAAACAACACTGAGGTTCCATCTTCCTCCAGAAAGAATGTCTATAATCAAGAAATCAAATAATAAATGCTTAAAACCATTGGGAAAGAGGAATAAATATTCCAAAATATATGAAGATTAAAAACTCTTTTCCTCAGCTTTAAAATAAAGAGGGGGAGAGGAAGTAAGTAGAATTAAAATATGCCATGTATATGCACCTAATAACCTCAGTGAATGTAAACATTATATGTCTCCATTATAAACTAAGATTAATAATAGCAATGAGAATAAAAGTAGGTAAAGGGAGTTTAGAGGAGGAGAGGGGATGAATAGGGGATTAAAAAAATAAATTAACTGTATTACATACATGTACCAACTCAAGACGAATGTAAACTTCATCTCAAATATGTACTAATAAAATAAAACAACCACAAAAATAAAAATATAATAAAATTTTATAATAGAAATATAAGACACATTTTGTCATCATAGCCAATTTTAAAACCTAAACCTCCAAAAAACATGGATATCCAGATTTGAGTTTCAAATTCTTAAAATGATTCATAGTAGCCATATGAGGATTTGCAGCATGACAAGTGGCTGAAAACATATCACTGTATCTTCTGACTACAGGCTCTGTTTCATTCTGAAAAATGCTTCACACAAAGGCATTTTCTATTCCATCTACTTCTCTTGCAAAGAGTCATCACTCGGTTTTCCCCTGAAGTCTGGAATCATGAAAAGCTTCCAGAAACAGTTAAGCAAAAAATTCTGGAATCTGAAATCAAAAAACAAAGTGTAGAATGGGCTCTGGGGGGATCAAAAAACAAAGTTTAAAATGGGCTTTGGGGGAACGTTTTACTATGGAAACTCCATGCCCCATGCTTGTCGAATACTTGGACAAGTAATAAATTATGCTCTTCTAATCTCGAAGCCCACATGAGGCCTTCTTTGTACTACCTGAGAAGCACTTTTTTCCACAAATGCCATTTTATTCGAGTCCTTTCTTCCATATTTGAACTTGTGTATCCAAGTGACTTCTTTGCCTCTGCATCTGGATGCCTGATAATTAGTTTAAACTCAGAACTCTCTGAAGCATCCTATAATGTCTTGGACAACAGATTTCAAAGTCATAAAAATGGCCTGTAAAACGTAAAGTAACCTGGCTCACATTGTATCTCTGGTTATATTGTTCTTCAGTCACTCAAATCCGCACATATTAAAATTCTTGATTTTCCTGAATGCATCAGAAATATTGTTTTATTTATTTTTTTTTATTTTTATTTTTTTACCAAGAACATGTATTGGTACATTGTATACATAATGATCACATTTATCATGGTTATTTTGTACCTGTATATAATGTATTTTGGTCTCCCACCTCTTCCCCACCCCTCCCTTCCATCCCTCCGTTTCCTTATTTACAGCAGGTTTATTTATGTTTTTCCATTTTTCCCCTTTTCTCTTTCTTTCCCTTTCCCATTCCTTCTTTTCCCCTTCTAGTTCTCCTGTCTTTTGAATATTATCTTTCTTTTATCTAATACCTATTATGTCTCTTGGTCTTTATGTACACTTATTGTTGCCAAGATTTTCTTACTCTACATTTCCTCTATTCCTCAGTATTCTAGTGTTAGTGTATGTAGATATAATGTATGTATGTATGTGAAATAAAAAAGGAAGAAAAGAAAATCATTTGCATGATAAAAGTCAATATAATAAAAATAATAAATGTCCTAGAATTTAGAATTATTCTCTAGGGACATTAAATGAACTATACTTGGACTATACTATATTTAAGGAACATATAGAAAGCATGCCTGGACATTTTATGATTTCAGCCAAAGAATGGACTTGTTTTAGAGTAAAATGCTTGAGTTTTTAAGAAGTATGATTTTGAGCATGACTCATATTTTGGATTTAATAGCAGTTTATACATAGTTCTGAGAGATAAGTGACCTACCAGTTAGGTAAAAAAATTATCCAATCCAAAATATAACAAAGAAATAAGAATGAAACAATTTTTGATGTAGAGTGTACAAGAACTATTGGGTGCTCCCAAATGAAAAAGTATGCATATGACTAAAAATTGACAAGAATAAGGAAGAATACAGACTAGGCAAAAGTTTTGAATACAAAATTATAGGTGAAGAAAATATATCTATACATGATGGAATACTAGTGTACTTCTCTATAGGGAAGGATAAATGAATACACCTGGAACATACTATATAAGGTAGATTGAAATAAATCCAACACACAAGCTTTAATATCATATGGTGTCTCTCACTTAAGTAAGGCAAAGTACAATCAAAAAGCAAAATAAGGATCGATAAAAGGAAAGAGAGGAAGATAGACCTTTTGCAAATGGAAAGCAGTCCAACAGACCCAGGGCAATGGAGCGGGATAAGAAAGGGGAAGTGAAAAGATTTAAAGTGTATCATGAATATGTATTAAATATGTGTGAAATTGTAAACTTTATATGTAGTAAACATGTTCTAAAAATAATAATAACAATAATAATAAAAATAGGGAAAAGGAATTAAGAGAGAGAGGAAAAGAGGTGGGTGGGAAGGGGAAGAAGATTAAGAAAGAATTAAGATGTGTTATGTACACATTCTTACTCCCTAGGATGAATGTAAACTTCATATACTGTAAGCATGTACTAACAAAATACAATAATAGAAAAAAAAATAAAAACTAGGTAAAATGGTCCAAATTATGGAAAAACAAAGGAGACATACTTAAAATTTCCGAAATACTCTGTTTTGAGTTTGCCATTTGACATTAAATTTATAGGCATTAGTCATTGTTTGTTTCAGAACACATTTATTGTCCCAGTAAAATAAAATAAATATTCATGTTAGAATTATATCGTTATATTTGATTAAGAACTAGGCAAAGGATGAATGGAAATTACTGAAGTAATAATTATAGTCACTCTTCTAATAAATTATATTTAAATATTCATAATTCGAATGGAATCTACATTCGTGGGAAAGACAAAGCTGCATTCAGCAAGAGAAAATACAATTGAACTACTGAAATATGGTTCAGCTGTTTGGTGATAACTTTGAAAAATAATTTTCATAGTCTATTTCATAAATCACAATTATATTTGGCCATACTATCAAGTATAAGCTATGAAAAAATGCTTACTGGTTAAAGTTAGCACTAAAAATGAATGTCTGTATCGAATATGTTTCAGGAGAGTTTATGTCATTCATTCTTCTTTCATTATGTTGTAATTGGTAGGTGACATAATATTGACATTGAGTGCTGTGAAATTATCTACCGTATTTAGACCTTCAATACTAACATGATGGACAGTATAATATTAAATACTTTCTCAAAACAAAATTAGACACAAAAGCAGCAGTTTTTTTGTCAATGTACACTTCTAGATAAGACAGTTTTAATATTTTCAGTGTCTACTTATAATGGATGTTTAGAGATCCTGTCATAGAAAATGACCTCCACAACTCCACTTTTTAAAATCCAGCAATAATGATTTTTAAAAAGGTATGAATGAACAGATGATAAGAACATGAAATAATTAGGTCAGTGTTTTAAAGTAGATGTTTTCACTGCTGCCTCCAATGGAACTATTCTTTGAATATAGTTACTGATATACACTCATAATTTAATTAAAATTTTGTATCTTACATTAGATTTCAATAAATGAAGACAAGTTCTCCTTAATTTTATTTATATAATAATTATTTGAAAACAAAGATTTTAATCTAAAATGGATGTGCTTGTAGCTTCTAATAAATTATTAGCATTGATTGTAAAGGTAGATTAAAGTACAATGGAATAAAAGCCAAATTTATTTAGTTCTCAAACCATATTCGATTGTTTTAATTTAGCCTCCTTAAAAAAAACTTCCTTAACATTTTAGAAAATCCTAGTAATGAATCAAGTACAGGTGAACTGTGTAAAAATAAACCCCTTTTAAATGACTGACTAATTTCCAACTAAAAAGCTACTTTAGGTTTCAAAAATTATAAGTTAATCAAAACAGCATCATCATATTTATAATTTGAAATTTCTTTCATAGCAAGGGATAAAGGGCACATAAAATACATACTGGTTTAACTGAAAGAATGCATTCAGTAAGAGTTCATCTTATTCATTGTGCTAAAACTGCCTAGGAAGAGTGCTTGTCATCTAAAATGTTAATATCAATGTGTGCATAACCCAATCAATTTTTTCCTTAATGTAATAGTATATTTTACATTTTAACACATTCTCGAATGCATTTCACTTTGAAATATCACTTTGGCATTTATATCACTATGACTTCTACTTTTTATAGAATCAACTCTCTTGGTTAGCTAATACTTTCTAATTTGGTAAAGGAAACAAGCAAAAACACACATATAAATAGTCCACAAAATATTAGATTATATCTAACCTATGCTTTCCCCAAATATTATTTTTCAGCCAAAATAAACAGCATGTTTGTAAGATATCATTTCTGATATATAGAATTAGATTTAAATGAACAGTGGATTTGTGATTAAGTGACAAGTAACAACAATTCAAGTTAAAGTTATGTCATTTTTGAAGGTAAAAAATGGCATTAAAAATGAGAAGCTGTGAAATTTGGCAAGACAGTGCACAGCTATCAAATATTTGCAGGGGTGTTTGCTATCCAGACCTCTTGGCTACAATGCCATCTGGTCTCTCCCCAAAAGCTGACAAATACTCTGTACAAAGATCTTACTATATCCTTTTCATGCAATGCTTTCTGCATTTCCAGGATTTTGTAATCTTGTGTTGATGTCCCCATGGCCTCTCCCTGGTGTGGATGAACAGTGCTGGAAACAAACCTTGCTGCCAATGTCAGTGAACTTGAAAGGTATCCTAAGATCTATAGAGAGGCATGAATTAAGGATCCTGGGAGGCAGAAAAATAGAAGAACCTCTAGTCAAAGCCTCCTTTTGTAATATTTTACTGATATGAACTATTATTATTCACTGAAAATAGAATATGTGAATATACAAGAAATAACACCTGATTGATTTCTAGGGCTTTCAAATAAATAAGTAGAAGTAATTATATTTGTCTTCGCCTGTGAAAAAACATGTATATCTACAACATTTTACAATGTGACACTAAATCAAATCAAAGAGATCATTATTTTATTTTAAACATAAGAACAACTTTTAACAGTTACCCCAGATTTTTCAAATAAAATGTAGAATTTTTCAGCTGGTAATTTATCTATGAATGCAGGGATGGGAATAGATGTTACGATGGTTTATTTTATTTATAAACAAAATGTCCCCAGAAACAGGTTAGATACTACTTCTGGATGTTTCTGTGAGGTGTTCCTAGAAGAATCAACATTGGAATGAATCGACAAACTGAAGAAAACAGACAACCCATCATAATGTGTGTAGGATCCCTTTAGTTTGATGAGGACTCAAAAAAAAAAAAAAGGGAAGTTGAATTCATTCTTTTATTGAACTAGATATCAGTCCGCTCCTTTCAGTGGTACTAGTTTTCAGGTCTTCAAATTTAGACTAGAATCTGAGACCTCTCAGACTTTCAGGTCTTCAAACTACACTACTAGCCTTCTGACGTCTCAGGCTTGCAGATGGAAGATTCTCAGCCCCTGTGATTTCATGATATAATACTCTGCATTGTATATATGCATATATATGTATATGAAATATGTATGTGTATATATCTATAAATACACATAAATGTATGTATACATGTATATATGTATATGTATGGTATATATATTTCCTCTGGAGATCCTGATAAAGATGTTTCCCTTATTTTTCTTCCTAAAGGAGTGAAAAATGTTCTATGTAGTAAACTATTGGAATTATGGCTTGGACTCCATGTCAAAAGGCTTTTTCTCCAGACTGTGATACTGTTGGGTGATCTCCAAAACTTTAAGAGGTAGAATCTAACAGGGCGAAGCTAGGTCCCTGGGGTTCTCCTCTCCAAGGAGATAGAGACCCCAGGGCTTTGCTGCCTTTCTTTGCTTCTCAGCGTGAGGTGTACAGGACTTCTCTGCCATAATCTTGCTGTGATGAGCTAGGCTACCACCGGCCCAAAGCAACAAAGTAAATCAACCAAGGAAACAAATCTCCAAATCCGTGAGTCAAAATGGAATTGCTCCTTAGAGGCCGATTAGCTCAGGTTCTTTCTCACAGTATGTAAACCTAAAACAACTAGTAGAGAGAACTGAGGAATTTTGAATAAAGTATACAGCATCTCATTCAAAGTATATAAATTAATTCATACTCCATCATGACAGCGAATGTTTTGGTTATGCTGTCTGTCAATTCCTTAAGAATGAACATTGTTTTTGTTTCTATTGACATAAATTACTTTCATCTACTTTTGATCTTCATATGAATAGAATCAAATAGCACATTATTTTATGATCAACTTGTTCAATTGAAATATTAAGATTTGTCCGTGTAGCTGCATGTTACCAAATTTGTATTATATGGTAGATTGTGTAAAAGCATTATAAATTATTTATTTATTATATTCTTAAAAGATTTTGAATTGTTTCAAGATTTTAGCTATTATGAAAAATATACTGTAAATATTATTGTACAAAACATTTATAGGAAGCCATTATCACTTCTCTGGATTAGATGCACAGGTGTAGAATAACTAGTTTATACAGTAAGTATATTTCTAAATAGATTGCAAATTTCAAACTTTCAAAATGTTTTGTAATTCAACCAATACTAAATGAAATTTTCAGTAATTCTATTATCTTTAGTTATGACTTTATAATCCTTATTATTTTTTAAGTAATATCCCACAACACAAAAGTAGTGAGGTTGGCAGTTCAGAGAACCCAAAGGGATGCTATGAAGTACTTTGTTTAAATAAAAAAGATAAATGTTCTCAACTTGATAAAGAAAAAATAAATCACATCTAAGCTTGCTATGCCTTATGGCAAATTATGGTTGTTAATTTGTTAGCATACCTGTTATAAATTAAACTTTATCTTTCCTACGTATGTATAGGAGAAAAACATTACATATATAGCGTTTGATACATTCCACAATTTCAGGAGTCTACTGCAGGTCTTAGAATGTGTCCCCTCCCTAGAGATAAGAGGCAACTATTCATTTTTTTCCCAGTTTGGCTTGTCTTCTCATTTGCTTGACATTGTATTTCCAATGCAGGCATTTTTAATTTCAATAAAGTACAGCTTATAAATCATCCTTTTCATGTATTATGGCTGTTTATCAAATAATTATTTTTCTATCCCATTAATTTTTTGTCTCTTTCTGGTACTGTAACAAAATTGATCACTCAATTTTGTACTGCAGATCATTGAGTCTGATCCCTTTTCTTTTGTTTTTTTCCTCTTTCCATTGTTCCTATTTGCTAATGAATATTTTTCTTTCTTTAATTTTAATGACCCATTGCTCTAATCCACAATTAAAGCCAATTGGCAAATACCTTATATCATAAATTATATTTTCTATAGATTTTCCCTGTTTTTTGTAGTTCAAATTATCTATGGAGATTATTGAACTGCTAATTCCTCATATCAGTATTTTAATTTAAGATATTAAATATATCCATATCTGATTTAAAACCTAGATCTGCTACTTTCAGCACAATTGTCCTGTTTAAGGTTTTATACATGTATTTAATCATAAAAGAGCATCCATAAATGTATAAAATTATTACTTTTTATATATATCAACAACTGCTTGTTGTCCCAACAACTGTAGCAAAGTGGGTTTCTCCATATGAATTGTAATAATAATACTAAATTAATAGTATTTTCATTCGCTTCCCCAAACACACTTTTAAAACATAAAGTTGTAGGTTTATATAATTGTTGAAAGTGATCATGTCACAGTCACGTACTAAAAACGGAGCAGGTGAAATGACAAAGGTTGTTCATTCAATTTTATACCCAAATACTTTTCATAAGTGTTGAGTAACCTGAATTATGACATTTTCCATTCACTCACCTGTAGGATAGGTGTATCATGCTAGCTAATAATCTCTAAAAAATGAGAAATCATATACTCCCACCACAGATTTGTTTTGCTGTGTTTTAAT
Source organism: Hystrix cristata (assembly GCA_004026905.1). NCBI lineage: Eukaryota > Metazoa > Chordata > Mammalia > Rodentia > Hystricidae > Hystrix > Hystrix cristata. The sequence goes on along the minus strand of PVJO010012961.1, from coordinate 43,608 downwards.
TTTCAGGGATAATTAAATGACTACCTATTTGAAAAAAAAATCCTCTCTTATCTTAATAAAAACATTTCCTTGAGCACAAGTTTTCTACTAATTTACTTACTAAATTTAATATTGTAAAGAAAACTATACTGAGAATTTCAAGAATTTCTATATTATATAATGTTCTAATTTATTATTATTTAATCACTTGAGAAATTATTCAACTGACATTGAGATTGTAACAGAAATTATCATGTGTGATTTTATTTTGAATGACAAGTACATTTCTGAAATGTTATATATAATTTTAATTGACCATAAAGATATTTATGGTAGGTGATAGAGTATATCCATCCATTATTTAATATATATTCTTTTATTTTCCCACCTGGACATTTATTGAGGAAAGGGTAGAAGTTAAACTTGATTTTACAGTTCATTAATAAGGTGATTTTGCCAAAACTTAAGGGCAAAACAACTCAAGACAAAACAAAGTAAAAAATTAGATTCAACAAAATTTTGTTGTTTAGAGAGAAAAACTCAAAACTCTCAGCCAACTGATACAGGCCCAGGCAAAGAGCTTTGCTACTTGAGGCATAGATCAAGAACACACTTTCCACTTTCTCTTTCAATTAAGTCATGCCCACAAGACTTGTTTTGTGGATGGGAAAAGGAAAGAGCTATGTGCAAATTCTTAGAACATAAGTCTGCATGGGTTTCCTTGCTTTTCAAATGTCAGTCACACAACCGTTGATATCAGGACTGACCTTGGATGTGTGTACCAATCTTCTACAACATACACTTAACACTTTGAGTAGATTGAAATTTGACTGGCTAAATTTCACAGTTAATAAGTTGCAATGACTAGAATTACCTTAACATATGCAGAAATTATACTTTGAAATGGGATGTGAGGTGCTGCCAAATAACATAAAACACGTGGTCTTATAGTTGTAGTCAAATGACAAAAATATTGATATTAGAAAGAAGATACTACTCATGTATTGTCAAAACATTTGGGAAAATTGTTTCCTGTTATAACTTGATAGGCAGACAATGTGTCTCTTGATCTTGTAGCTTCCTGGAAAGTGGCTAGAAAACAGATTGTTGGTAGTGGGTGTGGGTTGTTATCAGATTGCTTAGGAAGTTATTAAATAAAATAAATTATTTAAGGCAAGAAATGGTTTCTTTCAAGCAAATAAAATGGAATAGAGTGCAGTCCTTAATGAGTTAGAAAAGACCATAGTAACAGCAAAACATAAATATGGAAAGATTTTTAAGACAGCTTTCAGCTAAGATTAAATTAAAAATGACTTCTTAAAACCAACTCTAATGGCTTCAAGATGGATTATTTAATTTGACACAGTGGTATTTGAATACATAAGCAAACGAGTTGCACTGGAAAATTATGTTTTGGTAAGAAATGTACTACATGTTAAGAAATGACTAGAAGCACACAGATCATAAGCCTAAGAAATGAGGTTTGTAATGTTGTTTGTCTTACAAATCCCCCACGCCCAGGAATAGAATGTGCATTCCACCCCACTGCCCATTGACTCTCACTACCCTTCTGTTGCGTACACCATCCTATTTCAGTAGCTTCTGGTTTACCTTGGCCAGTGGAATGTGAATGGACACGACATGCCATCAGAGCAAAAACTTTAAAAGCAATTGTACATTCCAGTCAAATCTCACTGTTTACCATGAGAACAGCATGTCCAAAATACAAACTGCTCTAATAGGCCAGGCCCGCAGTGAAAAAAGTAAAGCTGACCTGAAGCTTATTTATTGCCTGGAGCAAGATTAGACTTGCTGCTAGCTCACAGTCAAAAATGCAATGTTATCAAGAAATAAAACTTTGTTGATGTTAAAAGTCATTGAGTTTTTGAGAGTTCTTTTAAATCACAACAGTATCAAAGAAAATAACTAATATTATTTCTAATATGACTCGCTAAAGCCACAATAACCTTTTCCCCTTACTCAGCACTAAAACAAATACATGGCCCATCATCTACTACAAAGTAGAAATTGTATACAACCCCAAATGACATCAAATTCCCAATTACTCTGGTCAGTTATAGCAAATAATGTAATAAACAAGGAAGTACCTCCAAAACTGAAGTTAGAGTAAGTAGAAAACAATGGACTAAAATATCTTCACAAATAACAAATTAAATGCTATACCAAAGCATAGTTTTACTGCCAAAACAAATGGTTTAAAAATACCTGACAGTGATCAACAGATAATTCTTCTTTTTGACTTTTAAAAAAATTTGAGGGGAGAATAAAAAAATAGTTTTCTTATCTCCTCTCTATCATTGTGTGGATACCCCAATAACATTTTCTAATAGGGCTGGATAGTGTTTTAGGTTTCTGGGCCGTGCCATTTCTGTCACAACCATTCAACTATATTCATTCCTGCAATTACAGCATCAAAGTGGTACAGACAGTATGTAAACAAAGACATCTGGTCATATGTTTGAGATTATTCCTTTAGAACAATGGCGCTTAGGTAGAATGTATGAAACTAATAGAAAGGACTTCATACAGAAATGCAGTCAAGCTGTAGATGATGTAGTAGGTATTTATGCCTGTTTTTGTTCTATTATTCGATAAGGAGAGAAAGATGTGTGTGTGTAAATTAAGAATTTGTTCTACCATAGGATAAGTAGAGAAAGGTGTGTGTGCACGTGTGTGTATAAATTGAAACAAAATTTCCTAATGATTGCCTAGGTATCAGTCAATTTCCCTTTTCCATAAGGCATTATTATTTAGATACAAAAAATGTTTCCTGCCCAAAGATGTGGCCTGATCAGAGGGGGTGGGTTATGTTGGATATGACCTGGAAAGGAGTACAGTGTCCCCAGCTCCTCCCCTTCCTCTGGCTACTATGATGTGAGTGCTTTCCTCTTCCATGAAGCTCCTCCATGCTGTTTCCACCTTGGAGCTAGCTGAACACAAACTGAATGCTCTGAAACACATGAGCCAAAATAAGCCTTTCTTCCTTTTAATTTACATGTGTTGGGTATTTTGTCCAGTGACAAAAAAGTTACTAATACACAGAATTGGTACCAGAGAAGTGGGTTGTGGCTCAGATGTCTTTGGGACTTGGTTGAGGACCAAGCTTAGAAGAGTTTGGTGACGATGGCAAGAGAGGCCCTAGTTGCTTGTAAGCGGAGCTTGATGTATGATTCTGGTCTGAGCTCAAAAAACGCAAGTGCTGGTAGGAAAGTAGACAGAAAAGAGCAGGCTCATTGGGTTTCAGATAGGGATGAGCTTGCCCTTGAAAACTTCACTGAAAGGTAGATATGTTAAATTCTGGCAAAACACTTGTCTATATTTCTCATGGGCTTAGAATTTCCACGAAGTGAAGTAAAGGGTGGTGGAATAATTAAGATAGACGAGGAAATTTCAAGGAAGGACAATAGTCAGGCTGTGGCATAAGTACTGCTAGCAACTTTTTACCATGTCTACAGTGCTAATTTGGAGACAAGAGAAAAGTTTAATGATCTGAAAAGTATGTAGTTTTACAAGAAGGAAAATGCTCGCAAAGCTGAGACTGAGGAAAGCATGGTTGCTAAACAAGATTAGCATTAAAAAGAAGCCAGGTACTATTTCACATCAGGACCATAGTGAAGATAGAGACAACTCAGACATTGGCCAGACCACACCCATAGCAGGCTCAAAAGTACAAAAGTGTAATCCTTTTACTTGAGAAAAGGGCCCGTGGGACTGCTGCTCCAGAAAAGTCAGCTACGGGATTCATTTCACCGTGCTCAGCCATCCAGGCTCTCAGAGATGACTCCAGCCAGGTCAATGGTGGGCTGCCTACTATCTAAGCGGAGCACTGACTTTGGCATCACCCACGTGTTGTTGATTTTACAGACATGCATAATGCAAGAGCTATGAGGTCATAGAAACTTCTATCCAGATTTCAGAGGAGGGACTGGAAAGGCAAGAAATGTGCCCAGGAGAGGACAATAAGTGAAGCTGTTAAAGTGAAGGTGAAAGGGCAAGAAGCTTGATATGCCAGGAGCATGGAAAGTTTGCTGAGCGAAGCTGCAGGCACTGAACAGAGCCAGCCCAAGAGAGAGGTCATGTGGGCTCAGTGGATGATACTGCAGGAGCAGGGCTGCCCAATCTCTTTGGGACTCAGGCCTTGGCACTCCTTCCCGCAGATGCCGGACATGGAACTGCACGATTTAATGTTTGCCCTGATGGATTTTGGGCTTGACTGGGTGAATACAATTCTATCCTCTCATTTCTCCATTTAGGAATGGAAATGCTTATCTTTTCCCATTGCATGTTAGAAGTATTTAACTTTTTTTAAAATTTTTTTCCCAGGGACTCATACGAGTTTTCTTTCAGTCTTAGAGGAGACTTTGGACTGTTAAGAATTTGACAATTGTTAGAGATGGAATAATATGTTTTATACAGTGAGATGGACATGAACTTTTTGTGGGCCGGGGGAAGAATGCCATAGCTGAAATCTGAGGAGTCCCTCCACAGTCTCGTGTTCAGTAGTCAGGCCTGGTTGGAGGGGTCCAGGTCACTGGATGTGTAAATTGGGAAGGTGTATGTCTTCTTCTCCTTCTCCTTTTCCTTCTTCTTCCTCCTTCTCCTCCTCTTCGTCCTCCTCTTCTTCTTCTTTCTTCTTCTTCCTTCTTCTTCTCCTTCTTCTCCTTCTCCTTTTTCTTTCTTCTTCCCCTTCCTTCTTCTCAATTCCCCCTTCCCCCTTCCTTTCTTCATCTTCTTCTCCTTCTCCTCCTCCTTCTTCTTCCTCTTCTTCTTCCTCTTCCTCTTCTCCCCCGCCACCCCCCATCCCTCCCTTTATGGTGTAAGCATTTTTCCCCCACCATGCCTTTCACCATCCTGTTTCTGCCTCAGACACAGCCAGACATGTGCTGAATCCTGTGTAAAACTTGAGCCAAAATAAAGCTCTACTCCTTTAAATCATGAGGGTCAGGGATTTTGTTCCAATGACTGCAAAGTGAGTAATACAAGCTACACACTCTTCCCTCTTAATTATGCAGGTTGATATAGCCATGTAAGTAAGTCCTCGACAATGAAATATGGCGGTAAATAATATTCATTCCTTCTTCACACCACATAAAGAAATTCCTTTTTTTTTTTTTTTAGTCTTTCTCATTTTTTAAAGATATTCACTTCAGTTATGGAAGCCACTGATTCACATAGATAGTGAAATTTTAGTCAATTCAAGTTGCAGAATGAATGTATGGATTATTCATTAGAAAGTCTTCTTCTAATTGGGCAAAAGTTTATGAATTTATTTTTGGTGAGACAAGAAAATGTCTATTATTTATGGCTTGAACTGAAATGCCATCTAGATGATTTTGGAAGCACTGGTCATAGTTACCTTGAGCAGTACACCTTGTTTGGCAAATCTATTCTTGCATAACCTTGGGTTATTCCTTCTGGGAGCCTAAATGAATACCAGAAATAATGAAGGCATTTGTGCAAAACCTAGAACCCTATTTTTCCTATTCTGTATTTGTTCGGGGATGAGTGAGATTTGAATGTACTGAAGGTCATAGTGAAGCTATTCTTAGGCATGTTACTTTTTGAAGTTTATATGTGGACATTTTAAATCACATATAATATGGACATTTCAGAATTAGAGATTACATTATTTTTCTAGGATTTAAATTTAAATCTATAAAGTTTTATCAAACTTAATTAGACTTACATATTTTTCTAGCAAAATTATCATGAGTTTATGTGTCTAGACATTATATAATAAAAATGATTCATAGGTAAAACATGTTAATAGAAGCAAATTTAGTTACAAATAAATTTTAACTTCCAAATACAGTATTATCCTCAGGATACCGTTTTGTGGAGTGGATAACCTAGATATTTTCACTTAAAAATATTTGGAAGCCAAGTGTAGTGGTGCACAACTGTAATCCTGGCATTCAGGGCACTGAGGCAGGAGGATCACTTCAAGTCCAAGGCCAGCCTGGGCTACACAGCAAGACCCTGTCTCAAAAAATAAATAAATAAATTTTGGAAATTCCAATATCATATTAAATGCTATCAAAAAATCCTTTATGATTAAATACTTGAACCTAAGGAAATAAAATCTAGATCATGATAGCTCTTTGGTCAACAAACTGTGGCTTTTCAAAAATTAGTATTTGTACTAGTTTGCTTAGAAATTATTTTTCATTTCATTCATTATTGTGACCTGAGCTACAGGAAGTTTAAGAATCATACAGCTCAGATGGAGGACGGCTTATCTTGAGAGTGAGGTTTCAAGTTCTGAGCATTTTCAATATTTAAATTTTTTACATTTTTTAGAGTAAATACTATTTATAGATAAACTATGTTTAAAATACATTAAGAATAAAATATTAGGTCAGTCTTCTTTTCCCATGATATTGAATATAATAAATATAAAGAAAATTTATTATGTAAATTGGCAAACCATTATTTAAATTAGCTGTGATCTTTGGCATTGACTTCCTCACATGGGGAGAGAGAAGCACATTTTCTGTCAATTTCATGTTTGATTTGACAGGACATTTTGCTCTGTAATCATCAGTTCATAAAACATGACAACTTAAGCATCTGCATAACCTCGGGGTTGGCAAAATATATGAAATTTTCATTTTTGGGTTTTCAGTTAATTTTAATTATAGCATCCTTAAAATCTATAGAACAGTACAAGAGTGTTTATAGCCACTTTGGCAAATTAAACACATACATAATTCTCTTTGTGATACATTATTAAAGCAAATGTTTATCTTAATAAACTCTTGCCACAACAGCAAATTGTTGTAAAAGTCTTTAATCATGTTATAATCTATTCCTTCTTTCCTTCCTTTTTCCCTTAACTCTCTTTTCTTTTTCTTTTACTCTTTTTGCCTTGCTTTTTTCTCTCTTCCATAAACGTGTCAGGATTTGGCTATAATCTTTGTATCTTCTAAGTGTCAAATTAAGTAGAAAATTTTCATGCAGGGTTTTATTAATCATTATTAGATTAATTTTAAGCCCTTTCCAAGTACCAAGGATCTACACTAAATTAATGTATTTGTACTGCATCATTTGTTGATGTTATTATCAATAAACCCACATATATTTGGGACTACCTAGGTCAGGTAGGGTTGTATTCACCATGTTATTCGGAGCATTCACAAACAATGTAGGATATTGGGACTTAAATAACGACTTGATAAATGACTGTTCTTACTCACTGATACTCTGAAACAAATTTAGTTGCCCTCTACATCCATAGATGCCACCAACTACAGACAAAAGTATTGGGACTTTTTTTAAACTTCATTTGTACTCACATGTACAGAATATTTTCTTTGTCAACAACTATTCAAAAGGCATTTATGTTTTATTAGGTATTATAAGTAATCTAGAAATGAGTTAAAGTATATCAAAGATATTTATAGGATACATGCAAATCCCACACCATTTTCCCTAAGGTTCTTGAGATTTTTAGAGCTATACATACAGACAGATAGACCACTTCCAAGATTTAGCTATTGTGAGTTGTGTCATTATAAACATGTACATGTGTCACTGTAATACAGTGTCTTTAAGACTTTATGAAAGATACCTTTAAAAAAAAGGTACATAGAAGGAAAATAGTTAGGTCAGAAGGAATTTCTATTTTTAGTTTTTGGAAGAATTTCAACATTGATTTCCATAGTGGTTGTACTAGTTTACATTCCCACCAACAATGTAGAAGGGATTCTTTTTCACTACTGTCTCACCAACATTTGTTATTATTTGATCTCTTGATACCATTTTTTCTGGAGGAAGTATTGTTTTAATTTGCATTTCACTAATGGCCAGTGACATTGAAGATTTTTTTCACGTATTTATTGGCCATTTGTACTACTTCTGGGAAGTGTCTATTCATTTCCAATGTCTATCTTTCCATTGGTCTTTTAATTTGGGAAGTGGCTTTTTGAGTTCTTTCTATATTTTAGACAGTAGTTCTCTGAATGAGGAATAGCTGACAAAAATTCTTTCCCATTCTGTAAGTTGTCTCTTCTCTCTGTTGCTTGTTTCCTTTCCTGTGCAGAAGGTTTTTAATTTGTTGTGCAGAAGTTTTTTAATTTAATTTCATATAATCCCATTTGTTGATTGTTGTTATTTCGTGTACAATTAGGGTTTTGTTCAGAAAGTCCTTGCCCATGCCTGTATCTTCGAGAGTTTTACCTGTTTTATTTTACAGCTAATTAAGTGTTTCTGTTTTATTATTTAGGTCCTTTCTCCATTTACATTTTATTTTAGTATGTGGTGAAATATATAGTTCTAGATTCAACCTTCTGCATGTGTATAGCCAGTTTTCTCAAGACCATTTATTAAATAGGCTATTTTTCCTCCAGCTTATGTATTTGGGCCCTTTTGCAGAGATCAGATTGCTGAGTGTTACTGGGAGTTGCTTCTGCATCCTCTATTCTGTTCCAATGTCCACATGCCTGTTTTATTGCCAATACCAAGCTGTTATTATCACTGTTGATTTGTAATATAACTTGAAATCTGAGCTGTGATACCTCCTGCTTTCATTTTGTTGCCCATGATTACTTTTGCTATTCTGTGTCTCTTCTGGTTCCATGTAAATTCTGGGATTGTTTTTGTAGTTCTGTGATAAATGCTGTTGGTATTGTAGATAGCACTGAATTAAGTCTACATATCAGTTTTCGTACTATGGTCATTTTGACTACAGATGTTCTGCTTGTCCAGGAATAGGAAATATTTTTCCATTTTCTGATGTCCTCTTTGATCACCTTTTACAAAGTTCTATAATATTCATAGGGAGGGATCCTTCACTTCTTTCTTTAGTTGAATTCTTAAATTTTAATTATTCTTGGAATGGTATAGTTTTCCTAACTTCTCAATGGGTTTATTATGAGTGTACAAAATTGCTATTAATTTTTGAGTGTTGATTTTGTATCTTCCTGTATTGGTGGATTTGTTCCTAAATTCTAACACTATCTTGGTAAATTTTTGGGTCTTCTATGTAAAGGATCATGTCATCTGCAAGTAAGAATAGTTTGACTTATTTCTTTTCTATATATACATAACTTCTATTTCTTTCTCTTGTCTGATTGTACTGTATTAAACAAGAGAGGTGATAGTGGACAGTCTTGTCTTTTTCCTGTTTTTATAAAACAAGTTTTAAATGTTCCCACATCTAACATTATGTTGGCAGGAGCTTTGTCATAAAAGGCTTTTATTAGATTGAGATAAGGCTCTTCTATACCTATTTCTTCAGAGTTTTTATAGTGAATGAATTTTGGATTTTGTCAAAGGCTTTTTCCACATTTATTGACATGATCTTGTGAATTATTTTACCTTTGCCTCTACTTATGTGAAGCATTGCATTTACCAATTTGCTTATGCTGATTAATCCTTGCCTCTAGGGGATGAAGCATGCTATATTATGATGTCTGATATTTTACTAATTTGTTGCATTTTTTTTTTTGCCAGTATCTTGTTGAGGATTTATAAATCTATATTTGTTAAAAAGACTGGCAAGTAGTCTTTCTCAGTTGAGTCTTTTTTTTTTTTTGGAATCAAGACAATGCTAGCTTCATGGAATGAGACTAGCAATATTCTTTCCCTTTCAACTTTTTAAAGAGTTTTAAAAATATTAATGTTGTTACATTGTCCCTGACATTCTAGTATAATTTATTGGTGAATACATTCAGTCCTTTGTTCTTTTTTAGTTTGTAGTTTTTAAAAATTATTATTATTGTCTCAGTATTATGGGCTACTATTGGATTGTTCAGAATTTTTCTAGCTTATTTGTCCAGTTTTGCTAATTAAAATACATCTAGGACTCTGTCCATTTTTTTTTTCTGGACTCTTCAATTTATTGGTATATGAATTTTCAAAGTAGTTACTTCAGGACTTGGTGATGTGGCCTTTATCATTACTAATTGCATGATATACTTCTTTTTTAAAAACTCTTTTGGTAAGTTTAACTAAGGATGTATCTATTTTACTTAATTCTTTTGAAGAATCAGTTCTTTGATTTATTTATTTTGTATTTTTTTTGTCTCTATTTCATTAATTTCCACTGTGACCTTTAAGACTTCCTTTCCTACACTATCATTTTATTTTCTGAACTATCTTTGGGTTTGGAATGTTCCTGTTTTTCTAGCATTTTAAGGTGCATCATCAGGTTATTTATCTGTGCTCACTCTGGTTTTCTGATGTGGACATTTATAGATATAAGCCTCCCTGTTAGGACCCTATTCAGTGTGTCCCACAGGATCTGATATGTTGCTCAGGGATAAACATTTGATTCTAGGAATTTCTTCCTGGATTTTTCTGTGACTCATTGATTATTCAAGCGTGTACTGTTTATGCATAGCTTTCATGGTTTTTTTTGCCATTAATTGCCAGTTTCTTCGCTTAATGATCTGATAATATGCATGGGATAATTTCAATTATGTTGCATTTATGTGCACTTTATTGGCTTGTATGTGGTCTGTTTTAGAGGTAGTTCTATGTGCTCCTTAGAAGAAGGTGTATATGGTTGTTGTGTGGAAAACTCTGGCAATATCTAGCAACACCATTCTTTCAATGTGTGGTTCAATTCTGATATTTTTGTTCATCTTTTGTCTACTTGAACTGCCTGTTCGTGATAGTGAAATATTGAGGTCCTCCACTATAATCATGTTGATGTTTATCTGCTCTTTTATAAGCAGTGGTATTTGTTCTATGAAGTTGGGTGCACTGATGCTGATGATGCTGCTGCTGATAAATATATACGTATATAATCTATATATTGTATATACCATATATATATCATAAATGTATTATACATATATATATATAAAATTGTTGTCTCTCTCTGTTGATGTTCACTCAACTAATATGTGGTTACCTCCTTTGCCCTTGACGATGATTGAAGTCCACTTTGTCTGAAAATAGAATAGCTACTCCTGCTTTTTTTTACATAATCATATGTTTTATGTGTGAATGCTGCATCTTGAACCCACCTTTCCTGCTAGGCAGAGTTAATGTGTTCACCCTAGGAATACAACTGCTTCCATTTTCTAGATCCCTCCTGCACACTAAATCACTGCTCTATCCACTTACCTTTATGATTTGTAGATTTGTGAGGTGGTGCCCTTTCCTCAGCAGCCTCTCTGTCCATACCCCCAGGCTATGGCGACTCTCTATGCCAGTGATGGCAAAACTTTTAGAGCTTTCCGCATTAACAAACAGCTGGTTGTGGCACATGTACCATAGGTTCACCACCGCTGATTTTAAGCCGAAGCATATTCCTGATCACTTTGGCAGTTGGGGAAAGTAAACAAACAAGTGATCTCTGTGTTGGATGTAGGCAGTGAGGCACAGATGGAGCATTCCAATGGACTGAATGACAGCCCTTCCATACACAGCCTTCTCTGAAGACCGCATGCAGCTGCCCTGATTCTTCACCACAAGAAATGTGATACCTCTACCCTTTCTGTCATGAGTTTAAAATTCTCAGGGGATCAGTGTCTGCCCCACACTTTCTCAGCAGCTGTCCCATGTGGCCATCTACTCCCCAGTCATTGTTGTAGCATGGCCTCAGAAACTCAGAAGTGTAGTTGTTCTGTGGCTTCTGATTCCTGATGTTGCGCAGTTTTAAACAATTAATACCTTCAAAAATGATTTTTGATTGAATACTTCAAATATAATGAGCACTGCCCTGAAATTCTTCTCTAACTTGTCACGTGGAGGGAGTTATTTTCAGAGTAAAACCCCATGCTCATTTCATAGTTTACAATAAAAACAAGTTCTTCTTTGTACTAGCATTGTGGCCCAGTCCATGGTTTCGTCCTGGTGCTGCCAACCCTCTCTGGGCTTGCTTTGTGTTTATGGAGACAGGACCTTCCTGGAGAGCCTAGGTTAGATTTCTAGTTTGCTTTGTCTTCAGATTCTCTGGTTTTTCTGCAGCGTCTAGCTGTTCTATCAGATCTCTCTTAATTTCCAGATGTCCGCTTGTCTTTGTCACTTAATTGTGGTTTTTCAGTTGTCTTGATTCCAGACCCAGGAGAGGTCGTACGCTGTTGCTGGTATTCTTTTTTAAATACTGATTTTATTATCTTTAACTGATATATTATCTTATGTGATATGTGATGCACAAATAACTGTTTGCATTTAATGTGCGTTATTTAATGAGGTAGGACATAAACGAAGTCAGGATACCATCACGGCAATCAAGAAATATACTCACCTCCTGAAGTTTCTTTCTTTTTTTTTATACTTGTGTCTATGTTTTTCTTTCTCATGGTAGTAACACTTTACACAAGATCTACATTCTCAACAATTTCTGAAATTCATAATACCCTTTCAATTCAATTAAATTAGGCACTAAATTAAATACAGGCAGTATTTCATACAGCGGATCTCTAGAACTTATTTTACCACAACAAAAACTTTATACATGTTGAACAAACCTCCATTTCTATTACATTTTTGCCCACTGAAGCCATTATTATATGGTAGATGTCCATAAGCATCACTATCAGAGTTACCTCACAGAATTGAAGGCACACAGTATTTATCCTTCTGTGGCTAACTTATTTCACATTGCATATTGTCCAGGAGGTTCATACATGTTGTTGCAAATAACTGAATTTCATTCTGGTTAACACCAAATAATATTTTTTTGAATGTACGTGTTACTTTTTTAACCATTTGACTGTGAGTGGATTCTTGAATTGTTTTCAAATCTTGGCTATTTTGAATAATTCTACAATGGTCATGAAAGTATGGATATATCTGAATATATCCAATTTCACTTATTTAGGGTATATACCACAAGGTGGGATAGTTGGATCACGCTTTTGTTTTATTTTATTTTGTGGAACAACTAAGCTGTTTTCCTCAGTGGCTATAGCAATTTACATTTATAATAGTGTTTAAGGAGCCCAATTTTTGTGGACATTTGGAAAGTAATAGATTTCCTATTTGCCTACATTACAAAATATTATCAATTCTGAAGGACACTAATATGCTCACTGTCATTCTAGAGATTAGAATATACAGTTTATATACAGTGAGCTTTAATTCAATAACAATTATGATAAAAAAGTAACCAAGTGATTAAAATGCATATTGTGTCTTGTAGAAAATATCTGAAATATAAATCACACATTAAATATAGATGTTAGTTATACATAAGTCTCTTTCTATTTCAAATTAAGGGAAGGTGTCATATAATATAAAGAGTTAATCATATATAGCATAAACGATTTTTATTAACAGGATAGATTTCTAATTTTTTTATCAGGATAAATAATGTATAGCTATAGGATCATTTATACAATGTCACTCATATTTTGCAGTGAACCAACAGGAGTTCCTATAAGGATGTGGTTTTTAAAAGGATCTGTTTCTATTATGCATTTATTATTTCTTTTAGATTGATCTATTATATAACTTAAGTGCCTCCTTTCATGTACTTCATCTATGAATATTGTCATTAGAATTATTGACTGCTCATTTTATAGGAGGTAGAAAGAGAGGTTGTTAATTAAAAGTTATTTATAATTTGACAATGCATAATTAAAACAGTATTTGAGACAGGTTGGTGTCTGAAAGAGCAGCAGAACATAAAATTGTACTTCATTCTTTTTATATCAATGAAGAAAAAATTCACAATGTTTCCAACATTTAAGAATTTTTTAAAAATGCAAAGTCATACAGTAATGTTAATGACTATGATAATGGATTTAACACAATGTGAATCATGATATAAATAGAAAACTAAAATGTTCAAAAATGTATATTGAGGACAACAATATTTAGAGAATTGATTCATGAATAATTTTAGCAATTTCATAATCATAGTACTGAAATAACATGTGGTATTAAACTTGTTAAATACTATTTAATCAGCAAAATATGTTTATACTAGTGTAAATTTGAAAAATATGTACAATAATTATAAAAAGCATGCACATTTTAAACAGCAAAACTGCATCATACAACTAATATATGTACTTATACCCCTCCATACAAATTTTAATATACATGCTTTTGTTGATTTTTCCAGAATAATCATTAAAACATCTCAGATATCTTTCCCATTTTGACTTCACTTTCATATTTAGTCTAAATTACATATTCTTGACTTACGGTTATTCTATTAGCTTTCATCGTTTTATCATACTCTCATGGGTTTTTTTTTACCCTATTGGAAACAAATAATTTATTTTCCATGTTTGCTAGTCATATACTTTGAAGTTTTCTATGGATATAACGTTTTAAACTATAATTTTCAAGCTTCTGTATTCATCTCTCTTTTCTAAAAATGTATTTCAGATTAATTTTACTTTAGAAATTTCCTATGAGTGGAAAATTCATTTGATTAATTGCATAGATTCCTATTTGAACTGCATGACAAAATGGATTTAATATATAATAAGAACAGATAGGTGCAGAAAAGGCTTTCTTGATTAAAAGTGTTTTTGACATTACGAGAACTTGTGATATCTACTTTTCAGGAGGATTTGAAGAACTGAAGAGACTCACTGCTTTGATAGATTAGGTGCAATTTTGCCTGGAGGTAGGCGACAGAAAAGATAGCCCATGAACTGTAATATAAAATAAGACATAATAGGTTTTGAGTACCTTCTAACAGCAGTTCATCCCTTTTTCTCTTCTGAAATTTTGTAAGTTGTCCTGACTTTGGATGTAGGGTTGTGCTATTGAATAACTTTAGGATTTAGCTAGAACTTCTACAGACCTGACTTTACTAGAACTTGTGCAACATAATATCATATGATGTACTTGTCGAAAGCAATTTCCAATTTTTTAAAGGAATAATTTTTCTGTATTGCAAACCTGTTGTAAAAGGTGAGCGAAATTCATATTTTATAATAAAAATTATGAGTAAAGAAAATTAAATGAACTACTCATTAGAAAAATACTAAATAGATTATGATTTTTTTTCATGAAGTTTTAAAAATCGTGAAATGCTTTCCTATTTTTTCTCATTATAATGCATAATAAATATTTCCTACCATCTTAATCAGATGGTAGGAAAAGCTACCTTCCTACTTCTAATAGCCAATACAATACCAGCAAATAACTTCAAAATTCAGGAACATATTCACCAACAACACCTTAAGAAAGTATGAAATATAATTTATGCCATGAATTATTTGATAAAAACGATATCCAGGAAATGTACCAAAAGGTATCAGAAAATTTACATGAAATTATCCCATCCTTACATGCCAACAAAAAAGAGTAGAAGAAAACGAGCTCCAGGATCCTATGACATGTCATTAATGTTTCCAATTATGAGACAGTAGGCCTTTAGGAAATATGTTGGCAACTGAAAGGAAAATAGGAAAGACTAATAGAGAAAAAAATAGTATTACCTACTATTTCAGCTCAAAACAAAAATGAACACATAAAAAAGCAAATATTTCACTTTTTCCACATTGTAAAGTCACTGAAAAGTAAGAATAATTATAATGGGACATAAATTAATATCTCCAGCTTTGTGCAGAGATCATTGTGACTATTACTGGAATAACTAACAAATCTGAGTGTTGATACTGTACTGTGGTTTAAGTGTGGTTTGTCCCCAAAGATTTTGTGTAATAGGATCAGGGTTTTCGGTGTGGTTGTGTTAAGGTGACAGGCCTTTAAGAAGGAGAGCTACTGGGCGGTCACAACTTTCTCCTCCCCATTCTCCAGCTTCTCACCTCACCACAGTATCTCTCCTTTACCTGTGCTATTTCATGATGAGGGCACCTGCCACAGGACCCTCGTCAAATCCGGTTCTATAATGTTTGGGTTTCCATGTTCAGAATCCGTAAGTAAAGTAAAATTTTTAAGTACCTAGACTATTTTGTTAAAATAATAGAAAACGGACTACTATAAACTGTAAAAATCTTAGTTTTCAGCAATTTAAATCAACATTAATTTTCTGACAGTGATTACTACTATGTGAGGCACTATTATTTTATAGGAAATACATACAGAAGTATTTAGAGATGAAGGTGATGAAGTGTCATTATTATATTGTCAATAGATAATGTTTGAATGTGTCTGAAAATGCATGCGTATATGTCTATAGACAGAGAAAAAGAGGGAGAGAAACTCAAGTAAGCCTGGGAAAGTTTTAGTAGTTTTCTGAATCTAGAAGAACGATTTATAAGAGTTCATTTTATTGATCTTGTAATATATTAACAGTATTATATTATCTTTCAAAATAAAATCAGCACAAAAGAATATAATAAAGAAGACTAATTAGGCAGAGCATACATTACTTAAAAATTCACAGTTTGTCCTTAATTACATTGAGAGTTTTAGAAGTTTTTCATAAGTGAATGGTGTAATCTGATTTTCCTGCTTCGAAAAATATTTCTCTGTTGTGTAAAGTGGATTGGATGGGGAACCACACGGCAGAAAAATACTCAAGAGGCTTTTGCAGCAGCTCAGTAAACTAACAGATTAACTGGAACAGTAGGGGTAATACACAGCATTCTGTAAAACCAATAACATTATGGAAATAAATCCATCTGAAAGGGCTCATTTAAAAAAATCTGCTCTGAATGGGGAACAAATAAATGTTAACATTTTCTACAATCAAAAGGAGAGATACATCATTATGTAAAATGAAAATAAAAAAAAAATCATAAATTGAGTGGTAAATTTCTGTTTTAATTATGTTAATTTTCATGTCCTGCAAATTTTTGAGAGAGTTGTATATTCAGAAGTTCAAAAATGGAAAACACAAGCCATGGAGATATGTATTTGTATAAATAATCATATAAATGGAAGTTACAGTAACAAGAATCCCTGAGATCAAATGAGAAGAAAGATTAGAGATAAAAATAATTCTTAAATCTTGGGCACAACCTTTGAGATTCCAAAATTTAGACAAAAAGAGGCAAAAATGATACCTAAAAGTAAGACACTTGCAGAAAAGGAAGAGAATCAAGAAAATAGGGATAAGATATTTCCAGAGACGCAAATGACTCAAGAATAAAGCAAAGTCAAAACTCAAGAGATGATGAGAGTGCCAATTCTCTTTACCTCTATGTAACATTGTACTGGAAATTCTGGCTCAATGATTAAACAAAGGGAACAAAATTAAAGCAAAATTCAATGACATACAAATTGAAAAGGAAAAATGTAAATATTTCTACGAGGTGATACAATCTTTAAAAGGCCCAGTACTGGGAAAATGAAACCATTTTCATCCAAGGGAGTCTTTCCTCAGTAAAATTTAAAATAAGAACAAAGAACGATAAAATGTTGCTTGTAGATCATTAAAATGAGAGACACTTTAATGAGTCATCTAACAGTCAGAAGAAGAGAGTACTTTTCAAAAAAAATCAAGGTTTTAGGGTCAGTGTTAAGTACCCATTAGAGATTTATGAGCGTAGCATGAAAATGACATCATCCAACACAGTTTTAGAACTCTACAGCAATAGTGTCGATAAGCATAGGCTTCAAGTACTGATTCTTTTTTTTTTTAACATTTATTGTCAAATCCAAGGTGAGCAATAAATGAAATAATGATAATAAGGGCATGAATTTATTGAAGAAAATGGAATATAAACTGGGTAAGGAGGGCAATGAGGAAATAACATAGTGAAAGCTGACTTTAGGATCAGGCTTTAGATGTAGCATTACTAGGAAAAGATTGTCGGCAATAAAAATTAAAAAGGCCTGGGGACATAGCTCATTGCAAAAGCCTACTTTCAGTCCCTAGTACCAAAGAAAAGAAAAATTGCTGCACTGGTGATATGAGAGTAAGTGACCTACAAAAGATAGTAGCTGCTAATTACAATGCAAAATGCTTCAGATGGAAATCTCGGAGGTACAAAAATCACTTTTAATAACAAACTAAAGAACAACTATAACAGTGAATGTTTGAAATGGATATTAATGTTTTTAAAATTTTACAGTGTCCATAAACTGAAAGGCCAGTGTGACTGTCACAGGTTCTAGGGGTTATGACAGAAATAGTGTGGAGAGGAAGGCAGAAAACAAGGTGATCAAGGAAGAAAGGAATTAAAAGCATGAATAGGAGTTTCATAAAGACAGAATAGGTAAGAAGAACAGTGATCATTTTCTGTTGAATTTTGGAGAGACACAACTGCTGTATATTAGGTAGGAAAATGCGTATGCTAACAAACATGCAGATTAGTGCGGGTTTGAGTGGCCATTTGTATGAGTTGTGTGGGAGGCTTTCTCTTCAGGTAACAGATAGTGTAAGTAAGCATGTAAGAATGATACAGTTCGCCATGGCATTCTCTTTGAAAGTAGAGTGGGCTACAGTGACAGCTATAATTCAGATACTTTACTATAGTTTATGCAGACAGAAGAAAACAATCAGGATTTGAGAATTTGTGATACGTCAACTGGACTTGATATAATTAGAGTTATTTTATGAAGAACCCAGAGCTTGTTCACCTTTGGAAGATATCATCTCACCAAACTGGCACACGTTCTGTTCTGTCTGATAGATGCGATGCTGGTGGGAGAACGAAAATAGTGATTACAGATGAATTAAGCAGGTGAGCTGAGTAGGAAGGAAACAAAATAAATCCAAGGAAAGAGAATGGTGATAAACATAATGTAAATTAATAAACTGGGAAGCAGAAAAAATAAAAAATAAATCCAAGCACCGATTCCTTTGAAAAACTAACAAAATAAATGAAACCCTTGATGATCCAAGAAAAAAACTGAAAATGATAAAGCCCAAATGCAATACATTGAAAATTAAAGACAGGAAATATCCAGGGAGCACTAAAATAATTTCAAGAGAGTACTTCCCAAATTCAATGTGAATAACATAGAAAAGTTTCTGGAAAAGTATAAATTAACAAAATTGAACCTAGATTCAAACAGATGAATAATCAAGAAGGAAACTGAACTTCTCCAGAAGTTCAATTAATTTTGGATTGTTTTTGTGTCTCCTTCAAAGGAAAAGCCAAATGTCTATCTTATATAATTTAATGTTAACCATAATAATGTCATATGTTGTCATACTCCCAAAAGTTTAACATATTTAAAATGTACTTCTACTTTTAAAAACTCTTAGATGTTTAGAATGTTTAATTGGTTTCCAGACTGTGAGTTGCAGTAAGTAAGATGTATAATTTGAATACTTCCGCTTAGCCTGATTTCATTAGTTGTGAATTTTTTTCCCAGTGGTTTTCTTTTTTTGTTGTTGACGTTGTTTACATATGCAGCAGATGGCAACAATCATAGAAATCAGTACAGCAATCAAAGGGATCGGTGGTGTG
Organism: Hystrix cristata; assembly: GCA_004026905.1. NCBI lineage: Eukaryota > Metazoa > Chordata > Mammalia > Rodentia > Hystricidae > Hystrix > Hystrix cristata. The sequence goes on along the minus strand of PVJO010012961.1, from coordinate 24,364 downwards.
ATGCATCTTTGTCAGGGTCACAGGATACAGCCACTGGGAAAATAGCGACAGCATCTGACAGCAAGCACTGAAGATTGTTTCTGCTTGGTAATCAGAGAGGGTCGGGACCAAGGACGACCTACAACTCTGAATGAAATAACAGAGGATAAAAAGGGATGCCAGAAGTTTATTTGCAGCAAGTAGACTTTGCGAGAAAGGTGCACTTCTACTTGTTTACTAGTTTAATGTTTGTAGCATCCTTTATACTTGCTTGTCGCTTGGGTTAAGACGATAAATTATATGAGCTGCAGTGAAGGTAAGGATGAGGTTGGACAAGAATGCTCTCAGCTCTCACTGATGAGTACATTCACTCATTCTGAAATCAGAGCGTATCTAAGAAATCATCCAAATTCAAATTGTGGTAATTCTTACCATTTTGTCTGTGCAGACTCAATCACAGATATATTTAATGAAAGTAGTATTGCTGATTTCTACTGAACTTTTAAATTATTTTTCAAACAATTTTAAGTTTAGCCTTTTAGAATTATTATTCCTTTTCCCACTTTCTCTTTGTTCTGTTATACATAAGTGAGGATTTTTCAATTTTAGCTAATCAGTCTTCACCTAATTTCAGTTCCCCAATAGAAGACACATCATTCATTTTCTTATTTTTTTTTTATTTCAATGTCTACAAACCTCAGTTGTTGATTTGAGGTTCTAATTGGCCTATGATATATATGATTTGCATGAATCCTCAGTATTAACTACCAAAGGAAATCATTTACTTGTAAGACACTTCTGCCTCTTATATAGGTTACTGTAGTTTATACAAGGAAGCATTAAAACTGGAAATTTTTTATCATTTCTAATATCTGCATTTTTCTTCCTCTAAATTCATTACTTATCACTTACTTATTGTATAATATATTTCAAACTTATAAAGGTAAAATTTTAAAATTCAATAGTTTGATGATTAATTGACTCTTGGTGCTTCAGATACATTATCTTGTATACTGAATTCTTTTCTGAGTATTCATATGTGGACAGAAAATCCACTCGAATCAGAGGAGGCTATGGATTTCAGGATTCAGAAAGCAAGGAGATATTCTCCTTAGTGAAAAATTAGCAAGAGACTAAATTCAGAAATGTCGAGCTAAGCGAATATTCCAAATTGTGAAATCCAACAGTTCCTGTGTTGTTGAATTTGTTGAGAAGTTAAAACATATGCTATGAAGTTGTTTTTAGTTTTGTGAACAAAAGAGTAACACCACTTTAAAGGTGAAGTAAATTATTAATGTGTTGTACGTTTGTTACCACACACCAGTAAAACGCTTATCAAATAGCTTTGCTTAAAGTTAACAATTTTTTTTAATCTATCTCTGGCCACTTTATGCTGATCTCTAACAGCACTTCGCCCCTGGGTGTGGAAGATTGAAGGAAAGAAACTGTATTTTAGGCTTACAGTTGTGTTCCTAATGCTAATATAATTTCACCTAAGAGTAGGAAAAAATATACAGTATCTCATTTGATTGATCCATAATTTCAGTGCCCCACAAAATACATAAGGGCATATAATGTGGGAATAAGATACTGTAACTATGGAAAAATGGACCTTCATTAAAACTTGATTTCTTGTATTTAAATTCTGAAAATATTATTATCAAACATGTTTTAAATATATGCACAAGTGGGGTTCTGTTTGATATGTCAATTTATGCATACTGTGTGCCCTGATTAAACCCAAGCTCCCTTTGTCACCCTGACCCTTCGAATTTGACTAATCACTATTCTAAATTCAGGTTAACTTTTTATTTTCACCTCCATATGTGAAGAGAATATGTAATGTTTTTACTTTCTCAGTCTAGATTATTTCACATAACACGTTTTCCAGTTCAATCTATTGTGCATCAAAAGACAGGATTTCTTTCTTCTTTCTGGGTGTGTAATATCAAACTAATATTTATTTTGTTTATTTGTTTGGTAGTATCCTTAATACAAATATTAGTTCTGTTATGTAGCATAGAACAGTAATGAAATGCAGATGAGCTCTTGATCCAAATAGGCTTAAGATTTCTTATCTTGTCATATCCGATATTATGTTGTTAAGTAACTTTAAATCTGTAAACCATTGAACTTTTTAAAATGATATTATATGTGATAAAATTAGTACAAGTGACAAGTATTGTCATTGTAAATTTTATTCATTCTTTGTGCACAGTGATATTGTTTGCCAAATAAAAGTTTTAAAAATAGAGGCTTTTTCTTTTGTGGAGTAAATATTATACAAATTTAATTGAGTCAAATAAAATATTTATACATATATGGATTCAGAAAAGTAACAGTCTAAAAACAATTTCACACACAAATTGTTTTGATAATTGACTATCATAAAAAAGCAATTCAGAGTTTAGAGGGAAAGCTTTCAGCTTCTCTCCATTTAATGATTTAGTCTGTTGCTTTGTCATTGATGGCTTTTATCAGATGGAGATACAAATTTTTATACCTAGTTTCTTCAGGGTTTTATCATGAATGGATGTTGGATTTTTTTCAAAGGTTTTGTCTGCATCTCTTAAGTTTATCAAGTAATTTTTGTCTTTGCTTCTGTTTAAGTGGTATGTTACATTTATTTATTTGCATATGTTGAACCATCCTTGCATCCCTGAGATGAATCCTACTTGCTCATGGTGTATGATCTTTCTACTGATTTACTGCATTCTTTTTGCCAGTGTCTTGTTGAGGGTTTTTGCTTCTATGTTCATTAAAGACATTGGCCTATAATTCATTCTATTTTTTGTTTTTTTTTTTTTTTTTAAAGTGAACCAAGATGATTTATTGGTACATTTTAGATATATATAATGATCACATTCATCATAGTCAATTTATACCTGTACATGATGTTTTTTGCTTTTCCTCCTTCCCCACCTCTCCCTTCAACTTCTCTTCCCATTCTTATTTACAACAGCTTTATTTACAATTTTTACATTTTTCTTCTTTTTCTTTTCTTTTGCTTTTTCCTTCCTTTCTTTCCCTTTGACCCCTCCCTAGTTCTCCTTCCCATCTGAATATGTTTGTAGCAACACAGTTTGTAATAGCTAAATCTTGGAAACAACCCAAATCCCCAGTAACTGATGAATGGATAAAGATATAGTTTTTTTTTTTTGTATACGATGGAGTACTACTCTGCCATAAAAAGGATAAACTTCAAACATTTATAGGTAAATGGAGGAACCTTGAGGACATACTCTTAAGTGAAATAAATCAGACACATGGGAGTATATATTGCATTGTTTCTTTTGAACAACCATAAGGATAAATAGGGACAAAAATGTATAATAGATATTTTGGTTGGACCTTTTTCTGGTTTTAGAAGCAGCGTAATAGTTGCTTCCAAAAAAATGATTGGGGAGTACACCTTTCCTTTCAATTTCATTAGAGTTCGAGAAATATTGGCATTAGAACTTCTGTAAAGTACTTGTACAATTCGACAGTGAATCTGTCAGAATCTGGGCACTTTCTTAGCTGGAGTTGGTTGTCTTTAATTATTTCTCAATGTCATTGACTGATGGTGGATAATTCAGATTTTTTGCTTCAGCTTTTGGTAGTTCCTTTGTATCTAGTAATCTCTCCATTTCTTCTGAATTTTCCATTTTATTTAAGTACAGTTTCTCAAAGTAGTTACCCATGATCTTCTTGATTATAGTAGTTAATGTGATTTTGCCTTTTACATTTCTAATTGTGTGGGTTTGAGTCTTTCCTTGTTTTGATAAGATTGAATAAGGGTTTGTATATTTTGTTTAATTTCTCAAAAGCTACCTCTTCACTTTTTGTATTATCTCTTAGTCTCAGTTTGATTTATTTCTGCTCTAATCTTTATAAATTTCCTCCCTTGTGCTAGCTTTGGGTTTGGATTGTTCTCATTTTCTACCAGCTAGAGGTGCATTAAAAGGTTATTTCTTTGAGCACACTGTTTTTCTAATCTGGTCATTCCCCATGAGGGCTCCTACCATTTTTTCTCACAGGTTCCCAGATGTTGTATTGGCATTATCACTGCCTTTGAGGAACTGTCTCATTTCTTCCATACTTTCTTCTGGCACCCCCAATTACTCAAGAGGATATCATTAATTTCCACGTGTTTACAAAAGTTCAGTGGTTTCTTTTGTTATTGCTTTCTAGTTTCATGATCCTGTGATCTCATTATAAGTATGGGAAAATTTCAATTTTTTTGCATTTACTTAAGTATGTTTTATTGACTGGCAGGTGGTCTACATTGCAGAAAGTCACATGCGCTGCTGAGAAGAATGTGTATTCTGTTGTTGGGCTGGATGCCGTGAACATATATTAAGTCCACTTGTTCAAAGGTTTGGATCAACTCTTATATTTCTTTGCCAATTCTCTGTCTAGTTGATCCGTCTATTAGTGAGACTGTAGTATTGAGATTTCCCATTGAAATTGTATGGGTATTTTTCTGATTTTTCACGTGCCATTGTGTTTCTTTTATAAAACTGGGTGCAGCAGTGTTTGGTGAATAAAACCTTGTAATTGTTTTCTCTTCCTGTTGAATTGTTCCCTCAACCAAAATATAGTGATGTTGTCTCTTTGATCGGTTTGGCTTGAAATCCACTTTGTCTGAAATTAACTTCTTCTATTTTTTTCTGTATTTTTGTTATATGGAATACTGTTTTCCATTGTTTTATTTTTTAATCTGTGTATTTCTTTTTTAATTAAACGTGTTTCTTGTATATAGCATATGTCACTGCTCCTGTTAAATATAATCTAGAAGCATTAGCTTGGTAACCAGGTGAGAGAAAGAAATAAAAGGAATATGGAGAGGAAACGAGGAATTAAGCTGGTCATTATTTGCAGATGACATGATTTTCTACATAGAAGACCCCAAACATTCCACCAAAGACTCCTAAAATTAATAACCACATTCAGTAGCATAGCAGTATACAGAGTCAACATTCAAAAATCAATAGTGTTCCTGAACACCAATAATAAACAGACTGACAGAGAAATAAGGGAAAGAATACTTTCATAATAGCATGCAGTAAAATGAAATACTTAGGAATCAACCTAACCAAGGAAGTGAAAGACCTCTCAATGAACAATTCACTACTCTGAAAAAGGAGATGGTAGAGGATATCAGAAATTGGAAAGTTTTCCTGTGTTCCTGGATAGGCAGAAATAATATATTCAAAAAGTCATATCTCCGAAAGAGTTATACATATTTAATTCAGTCTTAATCAAAATACCAATATCATTCTTCACAGAACCAGCGAAAGCAATGCTAAAATTCATATGGAATCAGAAGAGATGTAGAATAGCAAAGCAATCCTGAGCAACAAGAGAAAGGCAGGAGGCATCAAAATCCTAAACTTCAAGTTATACAATGAACTGACAGTGATATAAACATCATTTGTCAGAGAAAAATAAAAAAAAAAAAAAACACAGACTCATTAATCAATTGAACAGGATGCAGAAACACAGCCAGGTCCACTCAGCTACCTTATCTTTGATGAAGGGGCCAAGTACTTTCACTGGAAGAAGGATAATCTTTTCAACAGGTAGTGCTGGAAAAACTGGCTATCCATGTGCTGAAGAGTGAATCTAGACCCATATAACTAAACTAAAATCAGAATGGATCAAATATGCTGAAATACACAATGCACAGGAAGAAACAAAGGTAAACTCTCAAAGACGTAGGTATAGGCAATGACTTTCTGAACACAACTCCAGCTGCATAAGATATAATACCAAAAGTCAACAAATGGGACCACATCAAGTGAAAAACCAAAAACCAAAAAAAAAAAAAAAAACCAAAAAAAAAAAAAAAAACCCAAAAAACAAAAACAAAACTTCTGCACACAAAGGAAACTACCAACAGAATGAAGAGACAACTTACAAAATGAGAAAAAAAAAAAAGTACCAGCTACTCATCACACAAAGAATTAATATCTAGAATATATCCAGGACTCAAAAAATTAGATTCCCCAAATATAGAGACTCTGTCAAAAATGGGCATCTGAAACGAATAGATACTTCTCACCTGAAGTCCAAAAGTACAATAAATATAGGAAAAATATTCAGTATCGCTGATCATTTGAGAGACACAAATTAAAGCAACCCTGAAATTTCATCTCACTCCAGAAATAATGGCTATCATCAAGAAATCAAATGCCAACAAATGCTGGAGAGGCTGTATACAAAAAGGTATCCTTTATTGTTGGTTGAAGTATAAACTGGTAAAACCACTATGGAAAAAATGTATGGAGCTTTTTCAAAAAAACTAAAAATTGAAATTCTGTTTAACCCAGCTCCCTTTCCCCCCTTTTCACCACTTTTAAATAAATTGTCTTCTTAAAAAAAAAAAAAAAAAAAAAAAAAAAAAAAAAAAAAAAACTCGAAAGAAAATGTATGACATTACGCCAATCAAAAAATTAAAGGTAAAACAAGAGGTAAAATAAAACGAAGGGAACTATCTATTGGCTGCAATGTTATAAGAAACTCTAGACTCCAATGGAAGTCCAATTCTAGCACAGAGTATACCATGAAACTCCTCAAGTGTGAATAGCATCCTAGCAACCACTACTACAGCAGCACAATGTTTCAGTTGAAGAAACAATAAGTCAAAAATTGTTGGTGACATATCATTAAAGCATTAAGAAAGCATAACAAAACTAGAACGAGTTTTGTTACTTTGATAACTTTTATTACTTGAGAGTTGTAATATAATTTCAGCTATGAACACTTTCCAAATGGTTGTATCTCACAGACCTTCACTGAAATAACTGTTGAAAGATACACACCAGGGAGGGAAAGGGAAGGGAATGAAAAAAAGAATCAAGATGTGTTATGTACGTGTACCAACTGCCCACAAGGATTGTAGTCATTATGTACTGCAAATATGCACTCATAAAAAATAAGAACAGAACAAAAGAAGAAAAGTAGAGGAAACTACAGTCCTTTTTTTTTCTTGGGTGCAACTAACCAAGAAACTCACCATCATCTCCTTTCATGAGGATTAAAATAGAAGGACAAACCAAAATTCTAGTTTTTATTTTGACAATTTTAAATGGTTTACTTAAAATTTAAAACACGAACTGGAGGATTAAAAAAGAAATTTGAGGACACTTCCAAGAAAAGCTGGCCACAGTCACAGCTTCATATTTTCAGAGCCAATTGTTTTTATAAGATTTAAAGATTTCTTAGATAGCAAGACTATATACACTGACACTCAAATAGAGAAAGACAGAATTTTCTATTATTTAAATTCTAACAGAGAAATAAAATGCCAGACAGAGCTGCTAAGACAGCTGCACATGGTGACAAGAACAACCGCAAGCAGTCCCTGCTGCGGAGGATTATGTACCCAAACAAGCCAGGTCAGGCGAGTTTCTCAGGGGCTTCCTTGTGAATTGGTTAATTTGAAATTTCACTGGCTTCTGAACATGCAGTCAGACTTCTCCTTATTGTCTAGTACTTATCCCTGGGGAGACTACGGCAGGTATACCAGGGCCTAAAGTGTGAGAGTTTGATAAGGAAAGTGCTTGCATGTGGATTTAATAAGCTACTAAGTAGAAGAACAGACTGGCTTCCAGCTTGGATCGGTTTAAAAACAAACAAACAAAAAATCTGTAGTAGAGTGGAAAGAAAACAACAACAACAACAACAACAACAACAAAATTCACAAATAGTGCAAAGGATTTCTGACTGCCAATCCGGGCTCATATGTGGTTTGGGGTAGAATTTTTTCAAAATCTATGATCTATGATTTTGTGCTTAAGAATAAGCATAAAATGTTATTAGGCTGAAAATATTAAAACATCCAGGAGCAAATTCACGTAAATTACATATTAATCAGAAACCCACACCTTGACTTCTCAGCATTCAAAACTATGTACTGTAGTCCTTCACAGGCTTTCAAAATGCAAATTGTAAGTGAATAGACAACAAAGAGCAATAGGAATTTTTAAAAACACAGCAAACTACAAAAATAGGAAAGGAAGAAAGGAAGGAAAATAGAAGAGAGGAAGGGGAAATCACTATAAGCAATGTCACACAATAATTAATAAGCCTCAGGGTTGGATGCCAGAAAGCCTGAGATAATATGTTAATTTTAAAAAGTATTAAAAACACTCACAGGACAGGGCATATAGCTCGGGGTGGGGTATTTGCCTAGTCTGCGAATGTTCCTAGCTTTGGTCTTTAGAATCACAAAAATGCAACAAAATGAAAATGCAGGTATGCAAATAACTGATCAAAATAATACATATGACCACTGAATTGCTTAAAATGTCTTCATTCATATATTAAAATATGTATTATATAATATTTAGATTAGTGAGCTGGAGCATATATCAATTAATAAAATAAATTCTGCAAACAAGGCATGAAATACATAGAAAGATTAAGAGAAATAGAAAATTCAATGAAGAGATCTACTAACAAATTCCTCTCATCTCCCGCTAACAAAATAACAGAAATGAGAGATTCAAAACTGTAAAAACTTCAAAAGATTTGCAAAATGGAATTGAATAACACTTTATAATTGGAACTATTCATATCTCTAATTAAATTGTATTTATGATAAAATAAGTATTAAGGATTTGGAAGATTTGAACAACATAATTAATAAGTTTAAATTTTATAAGCTCTTCATTCTAAACTATATCAGAAACAAATTTTAAAATTGATCTTATTTTAGGGTGTAAATTATGTTTCAAATAATTTCAAATAATTTGTATCGCATATTAAATAAACTTTGGAGAAGATATAATTGAAACAAAGATTAAACCAAAATACTGTTACAGAAGAAAATCCTCAGAGATCTGTCAATTGCCAAAGCATTCTGAATAGAAAATAAAAAGAATTTCATAATAAAGATTATATGGATTATGTTTTTAAAACTCAGTAAATGAAAACAAATACTTTAAGATTATGTAAATAATATAATTAATATATGTGTAGCATGAATTTATTATCGAAGAAATTAATGTTACTAAGAGAGATAAAAGAAGTGAATCAAATTATGGGAGAATATAACATCAGAAGTTGGAAGGAAATGGAGGGAAATGCAATGAAGGGGATTTTAAAAAAATCTTTTTAAGGAGACAAAACTTGGGCATCGGTGGTGAAAGGAGCAAGCAGAGGAGGCAAAAATACATAATACCAGTGCTAAAGTGGTCACAAATGCAGAAATATTAGTAATTTTAAAAGGAAAGGAGAATTGTAAATTGTTATGTCCAAAAACTAGAAATAATTTTCATGTTTTCTTAGAAAAAAAGATAATTTAAAAAGGTCAGCAAAAAGAAAAAAATATCAGCAGAACTTTAAAAACTAACAAAAATAATTTGAAATTAAAGCCTTAGAAATGTGATAAACCTGATAGCAAAACCATTTTGCCATTGTTACCAAATTCTAGAGGAAAATCTCCAAACTTGTAAGAATAATTTGGTCGATCTCCATTATTCTAAAATATTTTCTCATTTACTTAAGGTTTTTATAAAGTTTTTTATAGTCCAATATAAATGATTATTACATATATACTAAAATAAAAAACATTGAAAACTAATACTACACATATGCACTACATTTCAAGGTATTTTGTGTATAAGTGTGTAGCAAAATTTTCAGTTATGATCTGCATTTTTTATAAATAAGCGACATAATAGTGGACCAGGATATTTATTAATATATATCATATTAATAAGAGCTAAAGGAATGGAAGTTTAATGAGATTTGTAAATTCTCTTCATGCCCCACAATTACTGATTTCAGAAATGGAAATTATTTCTAGTAAATTCCCTGAGAAATTATATAATCTATGTTGATTTTTAATTGATGGATGTATCTACCAGCAATAGCTATTTAACTAGTATAAGAAAACAAAGAAAATAGTTTTAAATGTGGAAAACGAGCACTTGTAATTGCCAGTGTGTTTATGAACATATTTTTCAATAGGTTACATGATTGTGTAGGCAAAAAAATCCAGATTTATTCAAATAATTAGTAAACATTCAAAACCAGTATTTGAATGTTCACTATCCAAAGCCAACACAGGCAACAGGAAAAATCAGAAAACAAAATTCAAATTAATTACGAATACTATAAAAACATCTTAAATATGTCTTACAAATGATGCCTGAGATTTATATAAAAAGAGAATAAAATATTACAGAGTATAGTAAGAATACCTCAGAAATGAAAGGAAGACATTTCTAATTTTCATGTGGAGGGAATGTTAGGAAGTAGAATATTAAGCAAAGATTTATGACTGAAACTATATTCTTTTCAGTTATCCATTCAATTGAATTGTTTCTTTTTAAATTTCTTACTAGCACATGTTTACAGTATATAATGATTACATTCACTATATTGGTACATGTACATAACACATTCCCTTTTTTGCACATCTTTTTAATTAGATGTGATACCATGTGTTGATTCTTGTTATTTCTTGTGCAACTGGCATTCAGTTCAGAAAGTCCTTGACTGTACCTATGTCTTCAAGAGTTTTACCTATTTTACCTTCCACCAAATTAAGTGTTTCTGTTTAAACATTTATGTATTTGATCTTTTTTTTTTATTTTAGTTTAGTAAATGGTGAGATATGTGGGGCTGCATTCAATCTTCTGCATTTGAATAGTTAATTTTCTCAGCACCATTTGTTAAAGAGCCCATGCCTACCTTTCCTTTAGCATATATTTTTGCACCTTTATCAAAGACCAGCTAGTAGAATGTGCCTGGGGTTGTTTCTGCATCCTTTATTCTGTTCCACTGATCCACACGTCTGTTTTATTGCCAGTACCACATTTAATCACTGTGGCTTTGTAATATGACTTCAGATCTGGCATTGTGATGCCTTCTGCATTACTCTTGTTACCCCGGATTTTGGTTTTGCTATTCTGGGTCTTTTCACCTTTCATATAAATTTTCGCCAAATTAAATATCAGGATTATTCTTTAAGGGTCTGGGTTTGGTTATGCATATATTATTAATCTTGTTTCTGTATCTAATTTTATAATAACTGTATAATGAAAGCATGGGAGATAATTAAGAGTGGAATGTGTTATAAGCCTTTTGTACTAAAATGATAACGGTATTCCTTTTAATCTAAAAAGATATATATCTGCAGCAATATCAATTCTACATAAATTGACTTTAATTTAATTTTAATTTAATTAAAGCCATATATATGGATTTAACCACGTAAGTTATGTAAATTCCAATTGATTTTTTAACTCAACAAATTAAATATTTTGTTAAAAGCTTCTTATCTAAGTTGTCATGGGTATTTTCGCAGATCTTTTTATATGATGACACATTTATAGTTCTAAATTTATTAAACCATTCTTCGCTTCTCTTTTGGGGGAATGGAAGGAAGGGGAGGGGAAGGGGGAAAACCAAGATATATCATGTACAGGTACAAAATAACCATGTTGATTATGATCATTATGTATACAATGTACCAATACATGTACTTGGTAAAAATAAAATAAATAAAACACATTCAATATTGCACTATTTTCTTAATGTGGTGGTAGATTCTGTTTGCTAATATTTTATGCAATACTTTTACATCAACATTCATTATTGCAGTTTTTCTCTTTCTGTCTTAGCTGTAGATACTGATAGTGTTCTTGCTTCAAAAAATTCAATTACTTGTAATCCAATAAAAGTTTAGTATTGCAAATATATGAAAATAAATGTAATTAAAATTATACCTTTGCTTTTAAATTTTCCTTTTAATATTATGTTGCTGATATGTTTAATAATTATGCAAATTGGAACTCCATAACAATAGAAATATTAAACTGCTGTAATTAAATACTCCGAGAATCAGGATTGGTTGAATAGCAGAGGGCATTCGAGCTTTCACTAGGAAGCGATTGTCATAGCAATAAAGATCAGTATTGTTTATCTACGTACAAATTTTTATTAGGTACATACTCTATGTGAGATTCTGACTAGGCTTTGGAATGGCTAAGAAAGCAAACAAAATTCCTGTCCTTAAAGTCTATTTGGACAAGCACTACTATAGAATGTTTCTGCATTACCAGATATGAAAATGTGTTATGGCTACACATGAATCATACATGGGGTAGGAGAGTTGGACCAATTTAAAATAAAGTTGCATCTGATTAAAATATTCAAATCTAAAAGAATATTCATGATGATATCTGACTGAATAATAAAGTAGACTCAGGAAACTGCAGGAAAAAATTCTTGTTCCCAACTTGTTCCAACTATATCTACTTTCCTGGTTTATCTCATGCATTGTATTTGGGGCTAGGTTTGAAAACTATGAAGTTATTAAATTTAGAGAAGGCAACAAATGTGATGCAAGCACAACACTGAAATGAATGATTTGTACTCTATATTCCATGGGAAATCAGTGGAATATTTTAAGGAGCAGTGAGACGTGATTTGGGTAAAATTGTTCAATGTGGATATTGTTATCCCGATTGCCTGTTGAAAATGATGTAGAAGTACAGAGCCCATTTAGGAGACTATGACGAGATTTAATGGGAAAGAAGTCAGTAGTATTGCACAAAGTTGTAGCACTACGTTAACAAGAGCAATGGGAAAAATGTATTATTAAAAGTAAGGCCAACCACAATTACCATTATAAGATGTAGTGTGGAAAGAGAGACTATGAACCCACTTTCCTGATTGAGAATTTTGAAAGATGAGTTTGCCATTTACTGACCTCTTAGTAAGTGGGTTTAGGAAACAAAACAATATAGGATTTCAGGTTTGCAAATATTAAATTTAAGATTTTTCTTGATCAGCCATCCAAATAGATATGTAGCCTAGATGTTTAAATTGCATCATGTACAGGTACAAAATAAATGTGATGAAGGTGACCATTATATGTACATTGTACCAATACATGTTCTTGGTTAAAAAAAAAAAAGTGTTATAAATTTAAAAATAAATAAATAAATAAATTACTAGGGTTAATTTATGGCAAGTAATTGCCAGAAATTGTCAATTGTGTAGCCCTTCACATATGTTGGCTTCTAAACTTACAAAACTATAGAATTCTCAAGGTTGTGAGCATAGACACAGAAGCACAAAATTCACTAAACTGACCCATAGGTTATCTTAGTTTGGGGTGTGTGTGTATCTGTGTGTGTGTGCAGTAGAAGAGAGTAGAGTAAAATGTACTGTACTAGGTTTTAGGGTCAGTTTCTGTTGTGTTGTTGCGTCCCACTTCTTAGATCCTCCTCAAGGAGATTTATGATGAGGTCCACAGCAAAGAATTATACAATCATTAAATAGATTTAGCAAACAAGTTTATTGAATGACAAGAGTAATACTTTCTCAAGCAAAGCAATTAAAGATAGTGCTCAAGATGGGAAAAGGGGTACAGAGCACCGGAGAAGGCAACATCTCCATGTCAACAGCATGGCACATTAGATAAAGATGGGAGCAGACAGCTCAGTGAAGGACAAGTGCCAGGAGTTTTGGTTTTCTTTTGTTTTCAGAACCTAAGGGATTGGTTGAGGAGGGTGGCTAGTAGGAATTTCTCTAATTGGCAATGAGACTACACCTTTCTGTAGAGTGTTAATCTTACATAGTCTTGGCCAGATTCAATATGCAGCCATCCCCCTGCTACAGTGGGTTAAAACCACAATGTGAATGTATGCTGATGAGGATGAATTCATCCAGTCTGAGACTAACCTGGGTGGTTTTACCATCCATGGACACTGACTGGTTCCAGACTTAATATACCTGTGTAGGTGGAATACCTGTAAGGGCTCGATGAGCTGTTCACAGGGAACCACGACCTAGTTCACAAGCTCAGGAATTTCAGATGGGTGTCTGAGGTCTCCTTCCTAGCCCACCTGTCATTCTCTTGGGCTCTGCTCCTAGCCAACTAACTGCCTGCTCTATCAGTTTGTAAAGATGAAGAGGAAAACCAATGGTATGTATGGTACGGCAAGCCAACTAAAGGCATCTTTGGAGAGGAGAAAGTGAAAACTCAAATACTGAGACGTCCAGAGATATGAAGGCTGAGGATTGCAAACAGAATTTACCAACATGGTGATCCTGAGTGATCTTGACCTGCTGTCAGAACCAGATTCTGCACAAGGATGAGTAAAGTAGATTCAACAAATAACGCAGAGAAAAATTGGAAATAGAAAATGATCACTTCTACTGTAAAAGGGAGAAGAAAGATAGGACTGGAATTGTATGGAAAAGAGAGGGAAAAGTGCATTTTTTAGATGCATGTTATGAGAAGATCACACTGTATATGCCGATAAGAATGATCGAGTACAGATTTTAAAATGTAAAGTGAGAATGAGAATAGTTTTTGCTATACTTTTGAAATAGACAGATGTAGAGACTAGTATACACATAGAGGGACTACAATTAGATATGAGCTGGTTAAGGGCCAGGTTCCCCAGCTCCATGGGCCTACTGTTCTAGTGTATGAGTAAAGTTGCCTTAGGCACTTGCTCATAGGCATCATTGACATGCATGCCAACCATGGACTGGAGAACCCAAGGAAATCATTGCCCTTTTGAGGAAATGTCATTCTCAAGAAGACAAAAACAATGGGCTAGCTTATGTGTGTGCAATGTACAATTCCCAAATTAACACACCTTCCACCTTCACTGGAATAAAATTACATTAGTAAAGGAGAGCAGAAACTCATTAATTTCATTCATCTGCTTCTAATAGGAAGCACATATCAGGACTGTGAATTTTCCCAATATTAATTAGTTTCAGAATATTAGAAATGTTGCCATAGTAGCAGTTTTTTTTTTCTATGTATACACCCTGTAAATTGCAGACAAATGCCACATATACAATAAATTTCTACAGTTTGATTAGAAAGAGATTTGCATATTCTTGTTATGTGTTATTTTAAAAATTTCTAAGTTTTCATAACTAGTTAAAACATGTTAAAACACTGTTAAAACATTGCAATCTAAGTATTGCATGTTAAAACATTGCAATCTAAATATCTTTGGGATTTTTAAATTAAAGACACAATTATTACATTGTTTTGTGTTGCTAGGAGAAGCTGTTAGATCTAAATCATTAAGTCAGATATACCAAATGTAGGAACAGGAAGGAAATCACTAAATTAATTCTGTCCACATCTCTAATATTTCACTTCATTTTCACATCCCATTAAGTTCAAATGAGATGATAGTTCAAGTTTATAAAACTAATGATTTACTGAGAATCTAAAAAGTCTGGCATTCCCTTTATTTCTAAAACGATTATAACAGGATTGTGAAAAACCATATGAGAGTAGATGATAGGGAGAGACAGCATTGTGTCTGGGCATGTCCACCCTCTACTAACACATGTAGTAACAACATACGGCAGTAGTAAACTATAAAATATACAACTTTGGAACTGCTGGGTGACACTGACTACCACCAAGCAGATCATGTAAGCACAGTTAAAAACAACAGCATGCAATTGTGATGTAGAGGATTGAACAGATTTCATAGGACTGGAGATAAACCAAACGGTAACCCATCCAAAACCTATGACATTCATTGACAATTTCATTTAAATTCACAAATCTGCTTTTGTTGTTTATTTTGACATAGAATATATAGGAATGTTTTATTAAAACAAAATAAGACTGTATACTATGTTCAAGTAAGGCATATTTCCTGTATTGTTTAATCAAAAGATATTTATTAAAAGAAATGAACAAAAATATAATTACTCTATTTGAACATTCATACATCATATTACATTATTTTTATGTTATTGGAGGTGGACAGTTATGTCCCCATGTCAGTGATAGTTTATGGTTAAAAATATATTACTCATTTTCATACATTTTTACCAAAGTATTTACAAAATGTGATAGGCAAATATACTTTAGGAAATTTTAGACTGTTATAAGACATATTGTTTCTTAAATAGAAACTAGAGTTAGGATTAAAATTCTGTTTTGATTATTTAACAAGTCACAGTTTCTTGTAATTTCAGAAGATTAAGACTAATCTCAAATTCAAAATTGATTTCACTGGGATAAGGTGCAAACTGCACCATTTTAAACACACGTCTTTGCACATGTACTCCCTACAAGGAGTAAATATTTATCAGATAACTGGAAGAGATAATTATAATAATGACAGTTAACTGACAGAAAATAATTCTCTAAGCATGAAATAAAGATAATTTGAGTAAGAATTATAGAACAAGGAATTATTGTCAAAGGTATTTACTTTTTTAAAAAATATTTTATATGAATGATTTTATATGAACGAATATGTATCAAAAATCAGTAATTCAGGTAAAACAAATCAGTGAATACCTGATTTAGGATAATAATGAGGAAGGTAAATATAAAATTATTTTAAATTTTCTGCATTCTGATATTGAATAAATTTTAACTTTGAAATAAATTCTCATTTGGTCTAGTTCATATTTCTAATCAAGTCGTAACTAGAAAAACACTTGAAGTTTTAATTTTTTTTTTTTAAATTCACCTCTGGAGCCCAATTACCCAACTTTGAGTATACATAAAGGAGATAGCAATGAAAAATGATAAGTAGACTGGGGATGGAGCGCAGTGGTAGAGTGTTTTCTTTTCTTGATAGCTTTATTCTTTTCCGTTTGATAAAATATGCCTTATATTTCAAGGGCTAAGTATCACTTATTCTATGTATTATTTGCCTAAGCCTCTAAAATTTGCTGGCTTGCATAGCTATTTATAATATCATATTGATGTCACTAATTATAATACAATGCAAACTCATAAGAGATAATTGTAAAATTATTAATTCAGGCATACTTGTGACCATCTGACAGCTTTTCTCCATTTTTCTGAAAGTCAAACCAATTTTAGTACTTTTTGTAACACACTTATATTGATACATATTAAGGATATTATACTGTAATACAATAACATATTTTAAATATAAATGATACAGAGATAGTGTATATAAGTGCTTTGAACATTATCCAGTACAATTTAGGCAGGGTGAGTTATTTTGTTAAGGTTTATATAAAGGCATTAAAAAGGTTGAGATATAAAAGTAGTCACAGCAATATACACACTATCTGAATATATGAGCACCATTGATCTTTGTAAATAATTGAAAATTATTTGATTATTTGAACTTCCATTATCCAAAGGTTAAACTGCTGTTAAGATAGTGTGCTCATTATAATTGGTATTAATTCTTTCTTTTAAAAGTAGGTAATTTTGGCTGGGGATTTAGCACAGTGGTTAGAGCGCTTGCCTTGCAAGCACAAGGACCCAAGTTCGATCCCCAGCACCAAAGGAAAAAGAAAAAAAAAAAGTAGGTAATTTTAATGATATACTTCATAAATTGATATGTATAATACATTGAACTTTTGCATATTGGACAGTTTATTTTACATATTGAAAATAAGTATCATTTTATCATTATATTTGTTAATTTGTTCCCTTATTTAATGAGTAAGTTGTATATATTTATTATTCATTTATTTCCCTTCTGTTTTATTATTTAACTTGTGTATCATTATTTAGTTTTGTAAGTCTTGTCCCTTGGACCCTTTACCTATTAGCTTATATCTAACCTTTTGCATTTTTGTATCCATTGTTTACCCTTTTCTTTTGTTTGTATTTTGCCTCACTCAAATGAGGTATACCATACAGTATTCTAGATTGTGAGTCCGACTTATTTCATTCAACATTATATTTTCAAGAAGAGGGTAGAGGGGGAAGAGAATGGAAACCCAGAGGAACAATGATATCTTAAAAACAAGAACCTAATAACCTAAACTTAAAACAGTGACACCAACTCAAGGTACTACAGTAACTTTATGCAGTTTGACTTAATGCTGCGTCTATGTGGTTGTTTACATTGCTCGGTGTCATAAGCAAAAGGCACAATGTATTGTGGTCTGTAAGCTTGTGTAATGGCCGGTAAATTTGTGTAATTTTGGATAAATTTTAATAAAAATCTATAAAAAATAAAAAATAGTCTTGTTTTTGATCACTCTAAAATTATACAGATTAGTAATACAAAATATTTATTTTCCTTCTTTTTAAGATAAAAACACCCTATCATGTAAAACTATACTTAGCTGAGGGTGTTTGTCAGATTATATTTTTAAGTAAGCAAAGGAAGTCAGAGACAAAGTATAGATTTTAATCTAGTATAAATTATTTTTCGAATCATCATAGAGACCTAGAAATTCATAAGCTATACCTTAATTCTCTAGTTAGCTTCTTTAAATGTACCACAAATTCCATAAATTTATACACTCTATTAAAACACCTAAGATCACAAAAATCAAGTAAGTAGGAGAAGAACATGATAAATATTCTACTGAGTTTTTAAGCCAAACATAAGAATGCGCACTCAATTCTTTCCTAAATCATTTTTTTTATTGTTTGCTATACTTTGGATGGAAAACAATGAAAAATAAAGAAAAATATATAGTATTTCCTTTATACCTCTTTCTGTTTTTCAAGAATAAGCAGACATTGCATGCTTACATTTCACAACTGTTCTACCAGGTCCAATAAAATTATTGCTTTTGTACAAGTTTAAAATAGTAGTGAAGATTTTCCTCACAACTTTTGACTTTTTAATAAATCCTTAAAATTGATGTTTCATTCTTTCATTTATCCATAGTTTAATGCTTCCAGCAAGCAATACATTTAGTAAAAACATTTAATAATTTTGTATTAGGTGCAAATTTTGGTATAAATTGGTTAACAAATGGCCTCCTTTAGAAATAAACAGACTAAAATTCAGCAGTATGACTTGGCCAGTATCATACAAAAGCAGAATCAATATACACTTACCTTGCTCATTGGTCTACTTGGAATTCCACAAGTTATTGCACTATTTTAAATTTTGTTCAACTAATTTTTATTTTACTACATTTTGTTTATCTTTTAGCTCTGATTTGGTTAGCTAGCATAATGAAACTGCAGACTGTTCATTTTAGTCAATGTGTTGACCACGCATGAACAGCTATCAAATGGTAGATGAAGGCATCATTTTTCAACCATTAAAATGTTTGAAAAACAAGTAAGTAAATTAGGAAGCAGTATATGGCAACCTAAGATACTCATATAAATGCATTAAGTGGATTTAAATGACAAATATTTTCAGAACTACTTGGTTTTTAGGAAGCATTAATTAAGAGCCCTGATTTGTACAGTCCTTTCTTTGAATTATTTTATTAGCAAGGTCAAATCTTACTAATTCAGAAACAGTAAATTTACTAAATATATTCAGAGAATGAAAAATGACTTTAGTGGAAAGGCATTCATAATCTTTACAAGACATTTTAATGTTACAGAGAATTCAGTGTCTGTTCATAGTAATCAACAAAAAACAAAATCCACCTTGTGGTACTTCAGTAGTAAAATACAGGTGGATAACCTTATTCTTCTGTTTAAAATGTAGACTGAAAATAGAAATTCTATTCTTATTTCATAATTGAAACATAAAAAAGACAATATTTTCCAGAAAGGAATACTTACATTTTATGATTTTAAACAATCAACTGTAACACTTTTAGTGAAACATAGAAAATTTAATGTTTATACTGAATTCAATACCGCCTAACTCTCCATGTTCTTGTTAAATTTTTAAAATTATCATATATGGGCCCTTATCAAAGTTATTCAATATAATCATGGGATGATTAAAGAAATGACAATAGTTGAGGGAGACTGAATAATTCTGTAAGCTGGAAATCATGTTGAGGGAGACTGAATACTTCTGTAAGCTGGAAATCATGTGGAGGGGATAGATCTTTTGGGTGACAGTAAATAGCGGATATAGGTCAAAATTATATCGGTAGTGACAAAAACAAATAAACACTTTATTCCCTTGAACGCAGAATGTTTTCAGGAATTAAAGAAATAAAGTGCCATGAAAAGCAAGGACTCAGTATAAAACTAAAAATGGAAAGACTGGTATGAAATCTGAACAAGAAAATTAAATCTTACATTGTATGCGCCAAGGGGTACAGTCATAGAATTGTCCAAATACAAGAAAAACAAAGAGTAAAAAAATGAGAAGGCAAAGAAGAAGAGGGGCAGTAGGAGTGAGGAGGGGAGGACAGAGAGGGGGAGGGGAAGAACTAGAGCAAGGGGAAAAAGAAGAAGGTGGTGGCGAGTTCATACCCCAATCATCAGGACATAAGCATGCTACTATATTTGGAAAAGAGGCAATTGTAAATACTAAGAATCTAGAAATGTTGAGCTCATTTTGTACAACCAAAATGGACTTTAAATCAAATGACAAGTGTCCTTGTATGAGACAGGCAGAGAGAGATTTGGTGGAAAGCAAGACACAAACAAAAGACGTTAAAGAAAAATGGAGGCATAGATTTGAATGACACAAATATCTAATAAATGATGACAGAAAGCAGAGTAAATGAGACAATTAAGAAATTGTCCCTTAAAGCCTCTGGAGATTAAACCCACTGCTCTCAACTTGATTTTGGGTTTCTATTATTCTGAACTATGAAGGAAGACTTTGGTTTTTGTTGTTGTTGTCGTTGTTGTTGCTGTTGTTTTGTTTGTGTGTGTGTCTGTTTTTGGTACTGGGAATTGAATCCGGGGCCTCACACTCGGTAGGCAAGAACACTAAAACTGAATTACATCCTCAGTTCTGTTTTGTTTTTTTTTTTTTGGAGGGTGAGGTGCGGGATACTGGGGATCGAACTCAGGGCCTTGCAATTACCAGGCAGCGCTCTACCATTGAGCTAAATCCCCAACCCCTCAGCTCTGCTTTCAAGTCACCATGTTTTGTTAACATTTTACGCCAACCCAATATAAGGAAGTAATATACCACTCCACACCCTGGTAATGCAATGGAAGTTTTTTTCAATACTCAGACCATAACTACCATGGTTCACTCTTTGAATAATTATTGAAAATTTTAGAATAATTGAGACATTTACTCACTGGGACTTGATACTATATATTATTTTATGACTTTCAAAGATTTTAATGTACAATGTCTGAGGAATGAGGTCCAATTAGAAATCCAGTATGGTTTTAAATGTGATAAATGTACAGGAGCTATTTAGTCAAGTCAAATCCCAAATATGAAAAATACACATTTTGCTAGTGATATCACCATAACCGCCAATGTGGAGAACTTTGAATCTCTATCCCTTCACTGAAGTCACAATTTTAAATGGCAAAAATTTGTCAGAATAAACTTCTTAGAAATATGGAGTATAATCAAAATTTTAAAATAACTGCAAGAATTCTCAATTAAAAAACTACTAAATTTCCATAAGATAATGTTGCTGCATTTAAAGAAAGCCGCAAGTTATGTTCCCTACTCAGCGTGGCCATAATCCTGGAGAAAGGGCAAGCTTGCTGTTGCCTGACAGAGCAAATGGACCTCAGAGAGGTGTGCTTTTGAATTTTGCCTCTCTAGGTGGGTTGCTGAGGACAGTCTGTGCAGTTTGCTTGCTTCAGTTTCACCCATTCCAGAACACGCTCTGGACCTGTACTGCATGCAAAGGAAAATATCAGCTGTAAGAGACAATAGATGGGATAAGCAGGAGTCTGATAAAGGAAAAAACAGGGTAGGAGGACATTAGGGAACGTGTGCTCAATACGAAAATGATCTCACAGACTAGAAATTCAATTCTGCTTTTTAGTCTCCAGCTGCTTTAGGGAATCTCCGTTGAATAAATAACTGCCCACTAAGCTAATGAAACAAAGAATTCACTAACCAAGTGTCCAAATTTGACAAACAGTAGTCTTTATAAAGCCAGTTTAAAAAAGTACCTGACCAAATAGCTAAAACTTACCAAAAAAAAAAAAAAAAAAAGCAAAACAAAACAAAACAAAAAACTTTCTGGAATGGTGCTGAATTTGCTTTCCAGACTTATATTACCATATCCAAACTGTCCAATTTCAAACAAAATTATGAATTAACAAAGGGCACATGCAAAAGAAAAAAGTGAATGGAAACTGTAAGTATGGGACTAACTAGACCAATACTTTATATGAACTGTCATTACTATCACTAAAGAATTGTAGGAAACGAAGGAAAATGGAACCAGGAGTACGATACCTCACAAATATAGAATCTTAATGAAGAGATGAAAGTTATATGGATGAACCAAAGAGATATTTTAAGTGGAAACATTAGTAAGTAAAATGAAAAACAATTTTTTGAATACAAAAAGACATTTGAGTACGGAGAAAAGAATAAGATCGAAAACAAACCAATTAAGATAATCACCTGAAGAGCAGAAAGAAAAATAATAATAGTAAACTGTCTAAGAACTTACGTCACTTGGGACCCCATCAAGTACAGCAAAGTATACACAATATGAATTCCAGAATGAGAGGTGAGATGTGGTGTTATGGCTTGTGTCTAAATGTTCCCCCAAAGCCTTGTGCAGTCACAGGCAGGACTTTTTCAGAGGTGGCTGGATCTAGAGTGTGTGATTGATACAGGGTGCAATGTTAGTAGGAAAGGTGTGAGTGCTTTCCATCCTAAGGATTGGTAGCCTGGATATAATAAAACGGGCAGAAGAGGCTTTGCTGCTAGTTACTTGTAGTTGGTCGTTTGCTTGCTTTTGCTGTCTTCTGCCTCTCAAGAACTGTTCTCTGTGATGTCCATCTGCCATGCCACCCGGCCTTGGAGCCAGTCACCTATAGACTGAAACTTCCACAAACTCCTAGCTAAATAAACCTTTCCTCCCTTTACTTGTGGGTGTCAAGTATTTTGTCCCAGCAATGAAAAAAAGTAGCTAAGACATGGGGCTGAAAGAAAAATGTGTAATGGCTGAGTACTTCCCAAACTTGCTAAAAAATCATGGGTCTGTATATCCAAACAACTCAACAAACTAGCTGTGGGAAAATTCAGAGATTCACACTAACATTTACTATAATTAAATTGCTATATACAAAGGCAAATCTTGAAACCAGCAAGAAAGAAGAAACTCTTAAGATTAACAGCCTGCGGTTGGGGATTTAGCCCAAGTAGTACAGTGCTGAAGTGTTGAATCTATATCCAGCAATACTACTGTTCCAAAGTAAGGAAAATGAAGTAATGGTGATAAAACAAAAGGGGTTGTTTGCTAATAGTAGACTTGCCCTGTGATAAATCTATAGATAGATAGATAGGTAGATAGTTTTTTTTTTTTTTTTTTCTTTTGGTGCTGGGGATTGAATTTAGGGTCTTGTGCTTGTGAGTCAAGTTATCTAACCACTAAGCTAAATCCTCTGCTCTATGATAAATATTAAAAATAATTCTTCAGGAAAAATTTAAAGGACGATAAATCATATATCTAGAAACCATAAAGAAATGAAGCAGTGTGGTAAATGTAACTATACAGATAAATATGAGAGTTATTTTATTTTTAATTTTAACTCCTGTCTTTATGTTATTGGAAGGACAATTGTATGAAATAATTATAAATTGGTGTTAATGAACTCACAATATAAAAATTTAATATGCACATAGAATGTAAATTATGAGAGAAGTTGCACAGGAGTAGTGTTTTCTTTATGTGATTAAAACTAAATTGTCATTAATTCAAAATAAAGTATTGTGAATTCCAGGATAAACACTATTAAAATAACTAAAATACATTTAGAAAAGTAAGTGAAAAGATCAAAACAATTGCACTAGAAAAATTCAATTAGACACAAAGGAAGGCAGTAAACTAGGAATAAATGGCCAGAAACAAATATAAGACACATAGAAAAGAAATATCTGATTGGAAGAAATAAGACCATCCTTATAAATAATTGTTGTAATGCAAACAAATTACAAGAGCCAATTAAATGTGAGAGATTTGTAAAATAACATAATTAGATAAAAAAGCAGACAGATTAAATGTAAAACTTCATAAAATCCACTCAAAATAGTAGGCAAAATAAATTTGAAGTACAACTAAGGATGCGACTCAGTGGTGGAGTACTAGCATGCTGAAGGTCTGGGTTCAAGCCTCAATACCCAACACTATGAAAAAAAAAAATAAGTCTGAGGTGACTATGATAAAATATTACATGATGCAAAATTGATGTTAAACTAAAATCATTGTAAGAGAAAAAATAATACATTATAGACTGATAAAATGGCCAGTGTCTCAAGAAGATATAGCAATTATAAAATATTTGCACTTAACAAAAAATTTTAAAATATATGAGACAGAATTTGACAGAATCAAGGGAAGAAACATAATTTTGCCAATAATAGGTGGCGACATAGCCACCCCACTTTCAATAGGATGTGAAATAGCTAGAGAGATCGATAAAGAGAAAATATGAATGGCAGTATAAATCATATTGGAGATGTACACAGAATACTCCACACAAAAGCTGCAGTTTACATTTTCTTTCCAAATGCACATGAAAAATTATGGAGGGCAAGTCAAAAATATGACAGGCCAAAAAAAGTTACAGTTA
>PVJO010012960.1:0-53489 GCA_004026905.1 Hystrix cristata | reverse complement strand
TGTCTGCTGGATGAAAGGTGCAGGTGGGTGGGTAGCAGGAAGTGGCATTCTGAGAGGTGACTTAGGAGAAGACCGAGGGCCGGAGGCAGGGGCTGGACTTGGATCCACAGGACCTGGTGGCGGTGAGCAGGAGGGCGCAGTGGGCCAGTGTGAGCTGAGGGGCGAATGTCAGACAGAAGGTGCAGCCTGCTCATCCCTCCTTCTGCTGGGGTGGGAACATGGGTATGGAGTTGCCAACCCTTCAGATTTTTCGAGAGAAAAATTTTTATGACTTCCATTTTGAAAATATCAGCAGTGGGCCCTGGATTTAGCTCAGTGGTTAGAGTGCTTGCCTAGCAAGTGCAAGGCTCTGAGTTTGAGCCCTGGTACCAAAAAAAAAAAAAAAAAAAAAAAGAGAGAGAGAGAGAAAATATGTTTAGTAGTTCAGTTTAAAAATGGAAGGTCGGGGCTGGGGATTTAGCTCAGTGGTTAAAGTGCTTACCTCACAGGCACAAGGCCCTGAGTTTGATCCCCAGCACCAAAAAAAAAAAAAAGGGAAAGTCAAATAAGAAATCATTGTAGGTCAAATATAGCCTGTGGTTGTGTAGAAGAACGTCAAACTGGCAGGCCCATAGAAAAGGACTGTGCATTTTGAATGGAGAGGAGAATGGCCAGAGGAAGAAACAGTTTTTCTTAGTAACACAATGCAGAGAAATGACTGAATGAGCAAAGTAATGACAGATGTCAACTTAGGCTTTCATTTTTTTTTTTTTCTTTTTCTTTTTGGGTGCTGGGGTCGAACTCAGACCCTTGTGCTTGCTAGGCAAGCACTCTAACCACTGAGCTAAATCCCCAGCCCCTAGGCTTTCAAAAAGTTAAAGTGAACATACTTAAAAATTTACTCCTTTGTTAAACTCATCAATAAAAGGAAGGACCCAATAAGATGGTAAAGCTGATTTAAAGGAAAATTCTAGGAATAGAGTTATATAACTAAAGAAATGCTGAATCGGATTTGCTAGTAGTTACCAAGCAGGTTAATGTCCTGCAGGGCCATAAAGCTGTGACCTTTGGGAAGACAGGACAGAAATGTTAGCATAGCACTTCATGTCTAGGCTGGCAGAGCAGTAAAAAGCCAAGTCAAGTCAGGGACTCTCCTGGAGAAGTTGGTGATCGTAGAGCGGGCTTGCGAAACGTGCCTCAGTACGGCATTGAAGAACATTTAGTCAGCTTACTCCTTTTTTCCCCCAAGTTTTGGATATTCTTAAGATTGTGAAGAGTGCACTGTAGCTATAATTACCTTGGAATCACTGCCGTCTAATTAGTGGTATTTTAAGCTGCTTAATCTTCTCCAATGTGCAACTAAAACTGCTCCTTTTCAAGTGCGCTCAGCGGCCTGCAGGTTTACATCACTATGAGTGCACTGACAGCTTCCTCCCCTCTCGTCTGCCCCATGTTTGTTTCATGGAGTGCTTTATTACAGAGGTTTGTTTAGTGGTGGGCACCGCACTCTTGATCAGGCTTGTTTTAGGTTCACAGAAGTAATCTTACCTACTGGAGGAAGATCTAGATTTCATTCTTTTATGTACAGAGTGAGAACCAGGAAGAAAGAGTAGAAGGAACTAGAATTTAGCAAAGAGCTGCCTACACCCACCACACTTGTCAGGAGTGTCACGCTGGCCTGCATGTGTCAGGAGAGGAGGGAGCGTGGTTTCCTGGGCCGTCCCTTCACCAGTCCTGTGGGGTCTCTGGGTGTGGACCAAGGTGCTAGAATAACACCACAATCCTCGGGAGGGGGACAGAAGGACTGTCCGCCCAGGGAAGTGGAATGAAGGGCAGCCACCCTGGGTCCTGGCTTTCACTCACCCCTGGGGAAGAAGTAGTGACCGCTCGCTAACCACGGAGAGGTTAAAGGGAGGGCTGGTGGGGGAGCTTGAGCCTGCCGGGGTTTGACAGCAGAAACAAAGGCAAATCAAGTACACATGTAGGGTGGGGCAGAGATGTACAGGGAACTGTGTGGGGCTGTTTCTTTCTGCATTGCCTCCTTGGTGGACATTTGTGGCTCTTCCTATTTCTGGGTGTTCAGTGTGTTGTGTAGTAAGTTGTACTAAACTGAGCCCCCAAGGGCAAGGGTGTCTTGTCCGGAGTTGAATGTCCTGTTTGGGAAAATGCTTGGCACATGGTAAATGCTCAGTAAATGTTTGAAGTGAGTCAAGCAATTCCCTCCTGTCTGGTTTTCTTCCCAGATTTCCCAGAAAGATTCCCTTTCTTAATCCAGCAATTGGTCTTCTCCCCTTTGAAACCTCTTTTGACCTACCTCCCTTGCCTCTGTGATCCTTTGAAATCCTACAAATGGGAAATCTCACATAAATAAAATGTGGGAATGAGGGTGGGAGAATGGGGACTTCTTACAGGGTATTTCCGGCCTCCCATTTGAGACACTGTACTTCCCAGGAGTTTTTCAAAAGAGGATCATGTCCAGGGTAGTCTTGTAAACTGGTGTACATTTACTGGATTCAGCACTTACAAATTCTCTTTGCTGTGTTAGGTGCTGTTGCAGGAGCTGAGAGTACATGCATAAATATGTCCTTATAGAGTCATTTTCTCCAGGAATGTGGAAATTCTGAGACCATTCATAAAAAATAGTACCATTTATGAAGTGCTCGTTATGATCCAAGCGCTGTGCCAAGTGCTTTATGTGTATTAACTTATGCATGGCAAGAAGAAAATGAGGAAAACGAGACCAAGAGCAGAAAAGAGCGTTAAACTAGCAGGTGGTGGAGCAAGATTCTCCTCCAGGAAATGGGTGTTCTCAGCCACTGTGCCCTGCTGTTATTGGGTAGCTCCTTCTAAAAGTAGCTGGCCAACTAAATGTTACAGGATTCTGGGTTGCTCGCCTCTTCCCCTGGAGTTAGATTCCAGGTTCTTCTTGTTTCAAACAAAGAATTGAACAAAATGAGCAAAAAGCAGTGGCCAAGTTTATTCAAGAAAGTAAAGGTGAAGAATGAGGGAGAAACTAGCTCAGTAAAAGGAGAAAAAGCAAAATAAAAGAACACCCTGGAGAAAGCAGGGTGGGCTACCCTGAAGAAAGTCACAATAGCAAGTTCTTGGCATCTGTCTCCTTCTGTGCTATTCAAATCTCGAGGAAACCCGAAAGAACGTTTACGTCCAGGTCCTGAGAGGCGGTGCTGGGATCCCACTACTCAGGCTGACATCAAGTCCAGGCATCCTATTGAAAACCTGCTCAAATTCTCTTGAGAAGTCCATGTGCAGGGCTTTGGGAATTGTTCTGCCAATGTGTCTGGGATCCTTGTTTTTAATTTTTTGTTTGTTTGTTTGTTTGGATTGGTTTCTTTGAGACAGGGTCTCACTATATAGATCAGGCTGGCCCTGAACTCACTATGTAGCCCAAGCTGGCCTTGAACTCATGGTGATCCTCCTGCCTCAGCCTCCCAAGTGCTGGGATTACAGGCATGTGTCACCACATCTGGCTGGGATCTTTGTAATCAACAGGTCACATCTACTTCCTCAGCCAGTTTTGCCACACCCTGATCTCCTATCTCAAGGCTACTTTACTTCATAGAGTGGACACAGCCAGTTCAAGAACAACCTGGATTCCTTCCTGCCCTCAGAAGTCTTGAAAGTAAAGATTTTCCCAGGGAGTAAGCTGTTGAACTAAAAAAGTTTTTGGAGGATTGCAAGCACCTGGAAATAGAAAAAAGGAGCATATTCAGGATAGTTTAGCCTTGCATGTAGGAACAGGTAAACTAAATATTAGTCAAGAAATGCCACAAAAAAAAAAAAAAGAAAAAAAAGAAATACCAAAGACAGCCAAAATATCCAGCTTAGGTCATGAACCTGGATGCTGTGGGCTCACAGACCTTTGCCTACAAAGCGCTTCATGTTGCAAGTGCATTTGTGTCCCGGGAACAGTTTTAAGCCCAAAGAGCTGGACATAAGACACTTTAACTTCTAAAATTGGTCCCCAGTATGGGACCATCTTTGCAGAGAGCTGGGGCTACCTATTAGCTGGATTATGGCTCCACAAGTGACATGAGGAGGAGTACAGGGAACTGAGTTACGAGAACAGAGTCCCAGTTCCTGTTATATCATCAGATAGCTGTGCAGTCTAAGACAAGTTCCAAAGCACCCTCAGTCTTAGTCTCCTCATCTGCGAAGTAAAGTGAATGGGTTGTTTCTAGTAGCGCAGCTCTTAATAGCTAAATACTGGAAGCGGCCTGTGTGTCCATCAACAGATGAGTGCATCAAGAACATGTGGCACTTACACACAATATCATCGAGGATACATTTGAGTCATTTGTAGGAACATGGACACAGCTTGAAATCATAACGTTAAAATGAAATCAGACACAGTAGCTTAAATG
The DNA here is from genome assembly GCA_004026905.1 of Hystrix cristata. Classification (NCBI taxonomy): domain Eukaryota; kingdom Metazoa; phylum Chordata; class Mammalia; order Rodentia; family Hystricidae; genus Hystrix; species Hystrix cristata. The sequence continues at coordinate 49,128 of PVJO010012960.1, read as the reverse complement.
CCACGTAACTTCTCTTATATGAGAAACCCAAAGTATGGTTTTAAAACAATAAAAGACAATAGGAAACAGGAAGTTAGATCTTTTACAAATGGGAAGGGGATAAAAAGAATTAAGATATGTTAAGTACACATACCTACTGTAAACATTTATATTGTAAACATATACTAATAAGAAAATAAAAATAACCCAAAATAAAGTAAATGAGTGGACATTTAAAACCTTTCAAGTTCTAAAGATCTGTAGTTCTGACTCACAGAAGATGAAAGATGAAGTCTCTAAATTTAGGCCTAAGAAGTATAATGATTCCAAATAAAAATACCTAGACTTTTATAGCATTCCACAACATACAAGATAATGTCCTGCACATTACCTAAGACGTGCCTTTTTCTGGTCTTGGCTGCTGAAATGCATGCCTGAATAACTACTAAGGTTTTAACTCATTCACTTCATTTTATGTGGGCAAATTAGAAACTCAAGGTAGCAAGGAAGGACATGTTTTAAAGTCATAGATTAAGGCCCAAGATACCATCAGTTGTAGTTGACAAAGACTGGAATGTAAGAATTTGCGTATATTCTAGTCCACTTCTGGAACAAGTTCTCCAAGAGAAGCAACCCTTAATTCACGCCCCTCATCCGTGTATAAGAGCTCTAGTGCAGTCTCAGTTTAAAATTTTATAACAACTACTTAGTAAATGAGTATATCTATTGGGGTATTTCTTAAAATTTTATTTTTTAGCATATACTAAAATTGACTTTTTGAATGTTGGTTTTCTAACTTTTTAAAGTTTTCTATGTATTGATTGATTGACTGAATGATTGAGATGGGGTCTCACTGTGCGGTTAGGCTGGCCTTGAACTCACAGCAATCCTCCTGCCTCAATTTCCTGAGTGCTGGAATTATAGGCATGCGCCACCAAGCTTGGCACAGTTGTCTAACTTTTAACACATGTGTAGACAATCAGGTTATTATCGGGTAGTTCCTTCTGAAAGTAGCTAGCCAATTAAACGTTACTGGGTTCTGGGTTGCTCACCTTTGCCTCTGGAGTTAGATTCCAAGTTCTTCTCTCAAACAAAGAACTGAACAAAAGGAGCAAAAAACCAGTGGCCAAGTTTATTTGAAAAAGTAAAAGTGAAATGTGAGAGAGAAACTGGCTCTGCAGAGCTGGTTTAGGACAAGTAAAAGGAAAAAAAGGAATAACAGAATACCCTGTAGAAAGCAGGGGGGACTGTTGTGAGGAAAGTCACACTGGTAAGCTCTTCTTGGCATCTGTGTCCTTCTATGCTGTCCAAATCTTGAGGAAACCTGTGAGAACTTCTACATCCTGGACCTGAGTGCTGGGATCCCACCCCTCAGGCTGACATCAGGTCCAGGCATTCTATCGAAGACCTGCTCGAGTGCTCTTGAGAAGTCCACATGTAGGGCTATGGGGACTGTTCTTCCCATGTGTCTGGGATCTTGTAATTAAATGGTCACGTCTACTTCCCCAGCCAGCTTTGCCACGCCCTAATTTCCTATCACTTCCCCCTGAGAGACACAAATCCCCATAAATACTGGGTACTGAGGGCTTGGATATCTCTGTCTCCTGTATCTTCTTTAAGTCGGAAGGGGCTGTAGACATACCTATTGGACATCACACGTTCTCCAACTACCTTGGGGTGCTGTGGCCCACTGATTGGGGTCGAATCAAAGGAAAACCTGTCAGGAAACAACAAGAAAAGAGTTAATGACCATTGACCTTCCCTATCACCCCAAATATGAGGAGCAGATCAGATTTCCACGCTTCCTGTCATGGCACGGAGTCTTGCTTTTGGAAGGGGGATCTCAAGTCTTCTAGAGGCTCGCAGGAGCACCCTTCCCCTTTTGAGTGAGCTTGTTCTTTAGACAGCTCAGGTGGGCCTGGCTTTAATCTAGAAAGATGAATCCAGTTAGCTATGTCTGCTGCCTTTACTGCAGCGGATAGGCGAGGATCGCTGAGAAGGGGTCTTTCCCTTTTGACTTTAACTGGTCAGCAGGTGTTCCCGCTCCAAGTTTATAAGCACTCAGTCTCCAGGACGGACAGTTAATGGGCCTCTGGGCTGAGAGCTGGCAGGACTTTGTTCCTGTGGGCTTTAGTACAGGGAGGAGGAGAGTATTGCAGTTGGATGGACATGGTTGCAGAAGCCCACATTTGAGAAACCTGGAGGCCTTTTACATGTCTCTTCCTTGATTAGATACTGCTTTTGGTTGGGAAATCAGCTGGGGTCTTTTAGTCTTACTGCTGGCATAACAGAATTTGCCCTACCAGGTATTCCTTTGTACCATGCGGCAGGATCCACTTGTTGGCTAATTTGGTCGGGGAGACCCGGTGTAGTCCCAACAAGTAAATCCATTTTGGCCTTAGCCGAATTTGAGAGCTGTCTCCAGTTTTCTAGCTAATCTCTTCCTAGCGAGGTCACATAGAGTCGTATCATACCCAGATTCCCTCACGCCCTGAGCACGTGTGCTTGTGAGCCCCTCTCGTGCCTGATGCCCTGAAACCTCTGATCTGTCAGTGTAGTTTGTCTTTTCAGCAAAGCCCTAGAAGAGGAAAGAGGACAGTTTGGAGATTGGCTACTTAAACATAGCATAATACTTTGAGATTCATCCAATTTGTCGTGCATACTGATCGTTTATTTCATTTTATTGCTGAGTGGTAGCATATGAGAGCATAATAATTTATTTATCCTTGCAATTATTTATCCTTACAATTATTTGGATTATGTCAATGTTTTGGTAATTACAGAGTTACTGTGAACATTTGGGTACCGCTTTTCAAAAATTGAGATATAATTAATTTATCATAAAATTCATTTTACTCCTCTGTTTCCTTCTAAGAATGTCATAGTTGTCCTTACGTTTAGGGCTCAGTCCCTCTTGAATCACGTTTTGTATTTGGTGCCCAAGAGGAATCCAGCTTCCTTATTTTGCATCTGGATAACGGGTTGCCTCAGTACCATTTGTTGAACACACTACTCTTTTCTCATTTTTCTTAATATCCTCATCAAAAAAATGAATATAATGATTTATTTCTGTAGTCTCAATTCTGTTTCACTGGTCTGTGTGACTATCTGTATGCTAGTTCCATGTGTTTTGATCACCACTGCTTTGTAGTAAGTTTTGAAATTAGAAAGTAGGAGTCTGTGTTCTTTTCTGAGTAGTTGTGGCAATTCTGGGTCCCCTGGAATGCCATTTACACTTTAGAATCAGCTTGTAAGTTTCTGCAAAAAGCCAGCTAAGGTTTGCCAAGGGGTCCTCTTGAGTCCACGCGACATTCTGAAGAGCACCATCATCTCAGTACTAAGCCTTCCAGCCAGTAAACTGAGGGGCCTTCCCACCTGCTTAGTCCTTCTTCAGTGTCTGTCCACGATGCCCTTTTCAACCCCCAGCATCCACGCCCCAGAAGAATGAGGTTAAGTGTGGGTTTTTCTTAGATAGCCTGTTTATCAGCTCAAGAAAGTTTCCTTTTAAGCCATTTGTTGAATACTTCTATCATAAAAAGATGTTAGATTTTGTCCAGTGTTCTCTCTGCATCTGAGATTCCCATGTGGGCTTTGTCCTTTAATTTATTAATATGAACTGCATTGCTTGATTGATTTTCATATGTTTAATTGATCTATGTAAGCATTATCCTATGACAAATTCAAGTTGGTCTTTGGGTATAATCTTTTCTGTATGTTTCTGGGTTTGGCTGATACCCGAGGGGAGACTTTTTGTCTTTTTACAAGGGCACTGGTCTGTCATTTTCTTTTCCTGTGGTATCTTTGCCCAGTTTTGTACCTGGGTAGTGCAGTCTCATCGAATGTACTAAAGTGTCCCTTTCTCTTTTTTTTTGAAGGAGGGTTTGAAAAAACTTGGCACCAATTCTGTGTTAAGTGTTTGGTAGGAGTCACTGGGGAAGCTTTCTGAGCCTCTTTTTCTTTTTTTCTTTTGTGGGAAGATTTTGATTACAAACTCCAGCTCTTGCTATAAGTCTGTTCAAATTTAATTTCTTCTTCTTCTTCTTCTTCTTCTTTTTCTTCTTCTTCTTCTTCTTCTTCTTCTTCTTCCTTCTTCCTTCTTCTTCTTTCTTCTTTCTTCTTTCTTCTTCTTCTTCTCTTGCTGTAATAGTTCAGGGTGGTCTCGAACTCGCTATGTAGCCCAGGCTAGCTTCAAACTCATGGTGATCCTCCTGCCTCAGCCTCCCGAGTACTGGGATTGCAGGTGTGCACCACCATGCCCAGCTAACTTTCATTTCTCCTTCAGTCATTTTCATACTTACGTCTTTCTAGAAATTTGTCTATTTCACACAGGTTATCTGATTTGTTTGCTTACAATCCATTATGTGACTCTGTTTTTAGGCTGTTAATATAGTAGATTATATTGATTGATCTTTAAGTATTCAGCCAAACTTTTTTTTTTTTTGAGACAAGGTCTCGCTATGTAGTTCAGGCTGGCCTTAAACTCTTGGCAATTCTCCTGCCTCAGCCTCCTCAGTAGTGCTGGAATTACAGGTATTCAGCCAACCTTGCATTCCCAAGATAAACACCACTAGTTCACAGAATATTATTATTCTTTTATATATTGCTGAGTCAGGGCTGGGGATTTAGCTCCGTGGTTAGAGTGCTTGCCTAGCAAGTGCAAGGCCCTGAGTCTGATCCCCAGCACACACACAAAAAACCCAACAAAACATACATACACACATTGCTGAATCAATCTGTCATGATTTTGTTGAGGAATTTTGCATCCTCCTCTGTGACAGATATTGGTCTACAGTTTTTTCCCCATACTGGCTTCACAAATTAGTTTGAAAATGGCCTTCTCCATGTATTCCTGGGAAAGATTGCATAGTTCAGTAGGATATTGTTTATTAAGTATTTTTTTCTTCCTGGTGTTCTGTGTGTGTGTGTGTGTGAGAGAGAGAGAGAGAAACAGACAGAGACAGAGGGAGAGAGAGGAGAGAAAGAGAAGAGAAAGAGAGAAAGGAGAGAGAGAGATGGGGGAAAGAACATTGCTGAATCAAAAAGAAATGTCCTGTAGTTCTTAGGCACTGGAGTTAAAGAAATCATTCAAATGTGACGTAACTTGATCTCTTATTTCAAAACTTTTATGAGATAAAACATGCTATACTACTGATGTGTACAGCAGCACAATTCAGTATAGCTAAATCTTGGAAGCAGCCTGTATGTCCATCAACTGAGAGTTTCTTTCAGACCCTGTTGTTGGTCACAATGAACATTTTTGTGTACTGTGATTTCCTGGCTTTTAGTGAAATCATGAGTGACTGGTCTAGTGCAGGCAAGGGTACTTTTTAGTAGTTCTTCACTGATGTCTAGTATGGTGTGAGAGGGATCATGATGTTCAGTGATTTCCTATAGCTCGCTCTATTTTAAGGGCTATAATTCTGATTTTACAATCGTGGGTAGCACCGACATATTCTTTCATACATATGCATTGAGTCCAGAAAAGATACATTTGCAGATATTTTGTATGCATCTAGACTCTTACATCACAAATGGAGAAACCAAAGTCCCAAGGACATTATTAAGCCAAGGATATATCTCTCACAGAAAAGTCTGATTTCAGCTGGGCAGGGTGGCACATGCTGTAATCTCAGAACTTGGGAGGCTGAGGCAGGACAGATGCCTTGAGTTTGAGGCCAACCTGGGGTACATTGGAAGACCTTGTCTCAAAAAAAAAATTTTCTATCACATTGGCTTTAAAATGATTTTCTTGCCAGGCACGCTTCCACCTTAAGAGTATTTCCTAGACCAGTGCTTTGTAAGAACAGAAAGCCCCTGCAAGGGTTTTTTCCAGTTTGATAGTAAATAGTATCAAAAATTAAGATGTGTATATTGTTTTCTACATCAGAAGTCCCTCATCATTCCCTCTTAAGGCGTCCTTTGCTGCTTCCTTGCGTCACCATAAACAACCCCTGCTTTGTTTCTCCGCGTGTCTCACACAGCAGACTGTCAGACACATAATTACCTCTCTCCTCACTCTGTGCCTCATGTCGCACCTTCTCATGTAAGCTTCCCTCTCTGGGGCCTTTGATGGAAGAACTTCTTACTTGACGGAGTCTTATTAGACCCCGAGTATAGTGATATTCTGTCTTGTGGGTTGAATAAAATACTATTAAAAATTATTGCTGTATTTGAAGGAATCTTCCCACAGTGGCACTGTGTTTGCGAAAGTCTTCGCACTTGACCTGAGTAAGGAGTTTTGTTAAGGGACACGGGACCCGCAGGGATCCTTGATGTCTTCTGACTTCCGCAGGCCGAACGCCTTAAACCACAGGCAACTGAGTTAGAGCTTGGTGTGCCGAGCCTACGAACCAGAAAGCACTGTGAACCTGTGTTACCACGTTTGTGATCAGGTTACTCGTTAATGGCAAGATGCAAGTCCCAGCAAGTGGGGGTTTCAGTCTGAGGTTGCCCTGGCCTCGGGCTTTCTTTGCAGGTCGCTTTCTTTCCCTTGCGTCTCTTCTCCTCTCTCACCCTTTGAGTGGCGTAAGCCTCTGGACCTGGACCTCATTCTGTGAAATTCTCAACAGTCAGCTGAAGTAAGGATCACCTGCTGGGCGTGTGTGTGTGTGTGTGTGTGTGTGTGTGTGTGTGTTGTTTTTATCCTTAGTTCTACAGCCACAGATTAGAAACAGACCTTTTACAGCCTGGTGTGGTGTGCAAGGATCAAGAAAGGAAAGGCTCTTGGTGGGTCTGTCCTTAGTAGGAGCCAGGCTGCATTGGTTCCTTTTTCCTCCTGTATTTTGTCTGAATGGCCTGGAATCAGAACTCTCAACAGTAAACACCATTTTATTTTTCCCTCTTAGAGAGGCCTACAGCAAAGGCCTGCCCTGTCTGGATTAGGTTTTGGAGCTTCGGAAAAGTGGGCTGGGGATTTAGCTCAGTGGTCAGAGTGCTTGACTAGCAAGTGGAAGGCCCTGAGTTTGATCCCCAGCACCAAAAAAAAAAAAAAAAATGCACTGGAGCTTCGGAAAAGCAATCTCTGTTCATTTCGTGGCGTTCCAAGAGAATTTTCAAGAGGAGATTTCTTTTTCAATTCTAGATAAAGAGCTTTTAGCTCTGATTGCACTTTTCACATGTTCTTTCTTTCTAACTTCAAAATGTCAGAGGCAATGGTTTTCAGGTTTTGTTCGAAGGACTCTTTTACTCTTAAACATTAATAAAGACCTCCGAAAGGCAAATAACATTTTTTTTTGGTTTGTTTTTTTTGAGACAGGGTCTCCCTACGTAGCCCAGGCTGACCTCGAAGGCGAGGTGATTCTCTTCCCTCCCAAGTGCTGGGATTACAGGCGTGTGGTACCATACCTCGCTAAATACCATCTCATTGTGACAATAGTTTTGACTTTAGGAACCCTCAAGGACAGGCCTCTCACATGTTGGCCTTGGAAACTTGGAAAATAGTAGGAAGCTATTTTTAGAAATAGTTGTGTGGGGCTGGAGTTTAGCTCAGTGGCTAGAGTGGTTGCCTAGCAAGCACAAGGTCCTAAATTCAATCCCCGGGGCACCAAAAAACAAATGGTTGTATGTGTCAGCAGTCACTGAGATTCTGCCTGCCCAAAGGGAGTCAAGAAATCAAGGAGATCCCTTATTAGCTAAAGGTTGAAGTATGCAGTCTTGGCCGACTTCCCACTTTCTGAGTTTTTCCAACTCAAACAGACTGGGTGCAGGAACATGACTGGAGGCGATGGAAGGAGATGAATGACCCAGACCTTCCCCACCAATTTGAGGGAATATACTACATGGGCTCTATGAACAAGTTTTCTTTCCTTTTTTTTTCTTTTGGTGGTAGTAGAGATTGAATCCAGGCCCTTCGCACTGAGCTACATCTCCAGCCATTTTTTAAAAATTTAAGATGATCTCACTAAGTGCCTAAATTGCCCAGGCTGGACTCAAACTTGTAATCCTCCTGCCTCAGCCTCCCAGAGTATTGAGATTACAGGTGTGCACCACTACATCTAGTTTATAGAGAAGTTTTGAAAGCAATTCTAATGGTTCACCCAGTCAACAGAAAAGTTGCAAGAATATTATAAGAAATACTATATTTCTTTCATCAAGATTCATATTTGATTTGTTTTCCATGCTTGCATTCCTTCTCTATGCTATTCTTTTACCTTAAATTTTTATTTTTTGTAGTATAATCTGTTGCTTTTTTCTTTTGTATTTACTTCTAAATTTAGGAAGTTACTTCCTCTAAAGATTTATCTAGAATTAGTTTTAAAGAATATGCTTTGTTATTAGAGATCTGGAAAAGTTTTATGTGATATGCTTATATAGAAGGAGATAAGGAAAACAACTGTCTTCCAAATCATCAAGTCATCATTACTATGCTATTTAAAAGTACTTTTTGCCAGGCGTGGTAGTACGCGCCTGTAATCCCAGCACTCGGGAGGCTGAGGCAGGAGGATCATGGCAAGTTCGAAGCCTGCCTGGGCTACGTAGTGAGTTCAAGGCCAGCCTGAGGTACACAGCAAGGCTCTGCCTCAAAAAAACATAAAAAAAAAAAAATCCTCTTTATTGGTTTGTGATGGCTTTTTATCATAATTTGTTCTATATATGTGTATATCTGGGATATCCAAAATTATCTGTTGATTTCTATATTTATTTCTACACATATACACAGACAGAATGTGTTTTATTATTACCTTTTAGTTTGAGTATTTATGAGTGGGCAATAGGTACTTACTTCATGGATCCAAATACTGGGGTTTGATCTTAACCCAGAAATTAGGGGCAAAATAGAAAAAAGTCATAATTACAATTTTAGCTGTGTTTTTGTAACCACTTGGTTTTGTCCTTTTCCAAAACATTTACCAAATATATTTCTTGGAACACTGCTTTAAATTTTATTTCAAAATTGACAGATAAAAATTTTAAAATGATAAACTTGTAGACAAAACTTTATTTTTGTTGTAAGAGGCAGAATTTAAGGAAAAAGTCTGATGATTTTGGGCAATTTTTTATTTATCCAAGTGTTTGTTTATTTTTCATGATGTCACCACTGTAAGAGTACAGCTTTTCTTGATCACAGAAGACTCCTTTTTTCTCAGGCCCTCAGTACCAAGTTCTGCATATTGACAAATACTTGAGCTTCATAGTTGGGTGGTGCCGTGAGTGTGGGAGTTATGTAAGACATTGTCACCTCCAGTGAGGGTCAGTCATCTCACAACGTTGAAGGAGTCAGTCAGGCACAATGGAATTAGGAGCTTGTGTGACAGCCCCGACTCTAGCACAATTAATTACCTGTCCTGACCTGGGTTTCTTCATCAGCATAATGAATAGCTGGCCTAGTGACTCCAAAATTCTCTCCCACGCTGACATTCCATGACTGTCTTTCTGTGAGGTGGTATCACTAGGAATCCTTATTTCTGTGTTGCCTTCTAAAATAAAAATAATGACCAAGAGAAAATGCACAAGAGTTTAAGCACTTTGAAGCATTATTGGTGGGGCTCTTGTCATATATCATGCTGCTTTAGTCCAAAAGTTCTTAATTAAGAGTGTGCGTTGTAATTACCAGTAAACATTTAAAATATATGCATTTAGGATTGCAAGTTTGAGGCCAGCCTGGAGTATGTAGAGTATTCAAGGACAGCCTGGACTACGTAGTGAGACCCTATCTCGAAACAACAACAATGACAACAAATATGTATATATATATGCACATAAATATACAAACACATATGGATATATATGCACATACATAAATATTTAGCCTGGCCTGTGCCTGCAATTCTGATTCGGAAGTTCATTGGTAAGACCCAGGAAGCCATGGGGATTCTGATGCACGTAGGGATTGAGGGGCACATTTTACACTGCTGATTTATGGAAAGCAGATGACATAGTCTGGTCTGATATATTCTGCCACAAATAGAAAACCTTAGTACTCTTTTGGGATCCTGTAATTAAATGGTATAGAGTTTGGGTTTTCTTTAAGAAGAACCGATTCCTTGTGTTTTAGCCTTTCAGACCGCTGTAGTAGAATACCATAAACCGGTAGCTTCTAAACAAGTGAGGTTTATTCCCATAGTTTGGGAGACAGGAAGTTCCAGAGCAGAGTCTCAGCAGACTCCATGTCTGGCGAAGGTCAGAGTTGGCGCCTCCTTGTCTGGCGAAGGTCAGAGTTGGCGCCTCCTTACTGTGTCCTCGCGGGGTGGAGGAGAAGAGGGCTCTTGCATGTTCTTTTATAGCCCATTCTTGAGGGCTCCTGGTCACCTCTCAAAGCCCCTTCCTCCCAGGACTGTCACCTTGGGAGTTAAAATTTCAACATATGAAACCATAGCACCCATATCTCAAAGTTAAGGGAATTTCTGTATCACTTTTCAATTTGGTATCTAGCTAGCTACTGTATATGTGTATATAGATAGAGATACAGGTTTTGTTTCCAGTGCAGGGACTGGAACCCAGGGACTTCCTCATGCTAGGTAAGCATTCCACCACTGAGCTACAGCCCCAATCCCTGGAAGTACTAGTAACATTGAAATGTCTGGTGTATAAAAAAACTGTCTTAGCTTTTGATCCTGTCTTCACATTGTGTAATCAAGTTTTAAAATTATTTTAAATTAACTAGGCTTTTAAAAGCTACTTTCATAAAAATAATACATATTCATGGTTTTAAAAACACATACTACTGGAGGGGCTGGGGATTTAGCTCAGTGATTAGAGTGCTTGCCTTGCAAGCACAACGGCCTGAGTTCGATCCCCAGCACCACCAAAAAAACAAAAAAAAACAAAAAAAACAAAAAAAAACACCACATACTACTGGGGCTGGGGATTTAGCTCAGTGGTTAGCATGCTTGCCCAGCAAGCGCAAGGCCCTGAGTTCGATCCCCAGCTCCAAAAATAAATAAATAAATAAATAAATAAATAAGAACACATACCACAAAAGAAATATAATGAAAGGTCAAAGCCCAGCTTACCAGAGGTAATAATTGTAACTATTTTTAGGCATTTACATGATTTTGTTAACACTTTATTTAAGTAGCAGTCAATGCAAAGTGACAATATGCATTTGGTAAAAGGTACTGTATAGGCTCTACTTTTAGATTTATGGTCAATTGATTTTCAACAAGGGTAGCAAAATGTATCAATAGAGAAAGAATAGTGTTTTCAGGGCTGGGAATTTAGCTCAGTGGTTAGAGTGCTTGCCTAGCAAATGCAAGGCCCTGAGTTTGATCTGGCACCAAAAAAAAATGGTGTTTTCAACAAAGGGTACAGAACTACCTCATTCTTGACATGCAAAATAATGAAACTGAATCCCTTTCTCACATCAAATAAAATATTAATTCAAAATAGATCATAGACCTTAATATGGGATTTAAACTATGAAATCCATAGAAGAAAAGATAGGAGTAAATCTTTGTAAAATTGCTAATGTGACCTTTGTGATTTTGGTGCCCAGTAATTTCTTAGATATGACACCAAAAGCACAAATAAAAAGAAAAAATAGATGAAGTTGATTTTATCAAAATTTAAAAAATTTGTGTGTTTCAAAGGACATCGAGTAAAATGAAAAAAGCTACAGAATGGAAGAAAATATTTGCAAATTATGTATCTGATAAGAAATGTGTATGCAGATTGTATAAAGAACTCTTTAGCTCAAGAATAAAAAGACAAATCTTCCACTGTACAATGGGAGAAGACTTTGAACAGATCCATCCTGAAGAGGCGTAGAGGTAGTTCAGCACAGGGAAGCCTGCTTAGTGTCACCTGTCAGGGAAATGCAGATTGCTACCACAGTGAGACATCACTTAGAACCTGCCGAGATGGCGGGAATGGAAACAATCAGATACGCTGTGACCCGAGGGTGTGGAGGGTCCGGGGCCTTCACACCTGCTGGAGGAAATGTAAAATGGTGTAGGTGCTTGGGAAAACAGTTGGCCAGTCCCTCAAAAAGTTTGCCAGAGTTACCATGTGCCCACCATTTCCACTCCCAGGTATTTATCCAAAAAACTTGAAAACAGGTGTTCAGACAGATACTTGTACAGGAACGTTTAATAGCAGCTCTATTCATAATGGCCAAGAAATGGAAACATCCCAGATGTCCAGTAGCTGATGAACAGATAAATAAAAGGTGGTACGGTGTATCCATATGATGGGGTGTTATTTGGCAGTGGAACAAAGCACTGATAGAAGCTACGGCATGAATTAGCCTTGAAGACATTAAAGAAGCCAGCCACAAAAGACTACATAGACTATAATTCCCTACAGTAGATTACTGGTTGCCTAGAAGCTGGAGGGGTAACTTTACTAGCAACAAAGAAAGTGACTTCTACTGGGTGTGGGGTTTTTGGAGGGTGATGAAAATTTTCAGCAGTTGTGATGATAATCACACAACTCTGAACATACTAAAAACTATGGAATTGTATGCTTGAAATTGGTGACTCTTTGGTATGTGTATGATATCAAAACTTTTTCTTAAAGTGTGGGTCACAGAAAGTGATAACCTAGATTTGAAGCCTAGTCCCAGCACTTATTGTAAGTTGTACAACCTTGCAGCAGTTTCCTTGTTTGTGAACTGGGGATCATGGTAACCGTGCCCACTGTCAGCATTTAAGGTTTAAACATTCATTCCATGCCTGGTTCTGGATAAAAGTCAGTGTCAGCTAGAAAAGTGATGGGAAGACCAGAGAATGGAAAGGTCTTAGATAAACACACATGAGAAAGGAGTCTCTTAAGGAGCAAGGACTAGGGTCGAGTGGAGCTTGGTTGGTTTGTAGGCCCTGAAGAAAATAGCTGGTGCCAAACTTTTACAAGGCAGAGGTAGCAATCCTGGGTGGTTTGGGCTGATGGCGACGCCCAGGTGACAGTGCCGCCACGTGGGCGTGGCGTAGCACCAAGACTGCTCACGCTCAGCCCTAATGGGGCAGAGGAGAATCCTGGGGAGGGAGCAGAGACTCAGGACCAAGTCTTGCTGTGTCTGTGTCTGCTCACCGAGGAGCTAGCTGGGGCAGACATAGAAGGCTGGGTCGTGAGAGAAGGGGACTTGAGGGCTGACGACCAGCCTCCCAGCATCTAACCACGTTGCGTACAGAGAAGGGCAGTGTGGCCTTCGATGTTTGGGAGCTGTCCCTTCCTCTCCTGCTCCCAAAAGAGGTTAAATCCCCTGATAACTGACGCGGACTGTGGCCATCTGAGCTGGTAACATCCAGCAGGCAGCAGAGCTGTCTGGTCAGGTGACAGGACGTGCATGACCGCCTTCAACGCCTTCCCAGGACTCCTTATTCCGGCCTGGGGCTAAAATTGTGTGGCTTTCAGAGGGCGCCTACTACTAGGCAGTGCGTCATCGTGTTTTCCTTTCTGCTAATTGCCGTCTTCGCTCCCATCGCTTCTAGCTAAGGATCCTCGCCCTGCTGAGCGTCCCAGACGTCCCAGGAGGGGCCTGCGGCTCGGCCGGCAGACCCGGGAGCTCGCGGTGGCCATAGCGACGGCGTCGCGGTCGGGCGCGTGCGCGCAGGCGCGGTGCCGGGTAAGCGCGCTGAGGGCCGGAAGTCGGTCCGAGAGCTGGGCAGACCCGGGAGCCGACCTCGGAAGGCGTGTGGGGAGCTTGAGAGTGTTGGTGTGGGACCCAGTGCAGGCCCGCCTGCGCGGCTTTCTCCGAGCTTTCGCTGAGGTCCCCGGGCGGGGAGCTTCCCTGCGGAACGTGCTCAGAGTGCCCCGCGACTCCGATGGGCATCTCCGTGTGCCCTGGTCGGGAAGGGGACAGTGACTCCGCCGAGAAGCGACCGCCTTTCCTCCTTGGCTGTCCGTGCTGACGTACCGGAGACCACAGCTTCAGCGCAGGCTGGCGGTGAGGCTTCCAGGCCGGCCGGCCTGCTGCTTCGCAGGAAGGCTGAGGGCACGGAGCGCCCTGAGGTGTAGCTCGAGGCTCTGCTCGGGACGCCTTCTGCCTGGACACAGTGGTTCTCTGGCGCGAGTGGCCGTCTGTCCGAGCTTGCTACTGGTCATTTACTAGGTTTCATTTTCTCTCAGCTTCTCTCTCCCCTGATTTGTTTTCCAGATCGGTCCCCTGCCCTCTCTCTTTTCTTTCTGGTTTTTTTGAGACAGGGTCTCGCTTTGTAACCCACGTTGGCCTTGAGCTCCAGGCAGTCCTCCTGCCTCAGCCTCCGAAGTGCTGAGATGATAGGCATGCGCCATCACTCCTGGTTTATTTTCCAGGCAGGGTCTCTGTGTGTGTTTGTGTGTTCTCTTTTTCCAAAAAAGGGAAAAGAAGGGTGGGCAAGTGGAGAACACACTTGAACACCCTTTCTTTCCTCTTTGCCTCCCCCCCCCCGACGTAGGCGTGGCCCTGTCAATGGGACCTGACACCTGGGCCTGGTGTGTGGCCTGGTGTGTGGCCTGGTGTGTGGCCGCGGGTGTTGGCGGTAGAACTGCGAGGAGCAAGTCTCATCCGTCCTCACCCTCAGAGGGCGGAACACAGGCAGCACAGAACAATGCCTTAATTCTGGAAGGAAGCAGAGTATTAGAGATCTGCTGTCTAATTCTGGCCTCTCTGTGTTACTTATCCAGCTCTGGGGATCTTGGAGGGTCCCCTCTCCCGTGTTTAATTTTTATTTTTAAAAATTTTTATTTATTTGTGTTTTGGGGGGTTTTTTTGCGTTTCATTTTTAAAATGGAGGGGTTTGGACTAGTTCATTATTGAGGGTTTCTTTAGCTTTCTAATTATGTGGCTTTCTAGTATTTTCTTTTACTGAGTGATGGTTAAGAGTCCGGACTCTGAAGTTAAGTTTGGCTCTTGGCCCTGTGACCTAGTAGCCGTGTGACCTTGGTGAAGCCGTTTACTTGCTCTTTCTCAGTTTCCTCATCCACAAGATGTGCATAGTAGTGTGTGTGTCATACGTTTGTGCTGAGGCCTGAATTAGTTAATATTTGTGAAAGCCATAGAATATACCTGCACTTAATAAATGCTATGTAAGTGTTTGTTAAAGACAAACTGTTTGCCAGTCACAATTTAGAATCTCAAGTGGGTGACCTTCCTTTTGTTAGTACTAAGGCTGGGTTTAGGGTGGTCCACAAACACCTGACTTAATTCCAGCACAATTAATTCTACTAGTGGTTAAGAGCTACCATTTGATCACCTGCTATGTGCTGAGCATTCTTTGGTCACTCTACTTAGACTTTTACAGTTTTTTGTTTTTTGTTTTTTGAGACAGGGTCTTGCTCTGTAGACTGTTCTTGAGCTCACCGTGATCCTTCTGCCTCAGCCTCCCTAGCGCTAGGATTACAGGCGTGTGCCGCCATACCCATCTCTAAACATTTTTAAAGAATTGGAAAATTCCAATTTTAACCTTGTCTGGTTCTGCAAGAAAGAGCAGAACTTGTGGTCAGGATTGTCCCTAGGGATAGGTATTTAGATTTCTTGCCTGTTCCTAGAAATCCTACAACTTGGACCTGAAACTAGTTTTATTCTGACTAATCGATTCCTGAATTCTTCTACTAATCCCCCACTTCCTAGCTCTTCAAATCTACCCTGGAATGGAGAACTTTTCCTAAAAAACTCCTGTTCGTATTTACATACTTATTTAAATGTATGGTTACTCTGATGACTTTATTTACGGCCATTGTCCTGATCATCCCTGGTGTGCAGGTCTTTTGCACACACAGCCTCTGGTTTCACATGGCACATACCAGCTCCTTCACTTTCCTGAATACTCAAGCTGTTTTCATATTGGTGACAACTGATATGAACATTAATTTTCAATGTCTTTCGCCATGAAAGATACCCTAGTTAAGTGACTCTTCTGGTAAAAATGGTGACTTTCTTTGCAGGGTACAACTTGTGTACTTAGCTGTTCACTTTTTTTTTTTTTTAATTATCTTAGCTGGGCATGATGATACATACCTGTAGTCCCAGCCATTCGGGAGGCTGAGGCAGGAGATCACTTGAGCCAGGAGTTCCAGACCAGCCTGGGTAACAAAGCAAGACCTCTCAATCTTTAAAAAAAAAAATTATTTTGAATTAAAATTTCCCCAGGTTATGTCTTTCTTTGATTTTAGCAACTTAACAATTGAGATGTGAGTAAATTGGAAAGGCGAAACTTTGTTTTTGTATTTGTACTTGGCTTGCCTGTGCGTTCTGTAACACTGTACAGTGTGTGTTTCGAATGTGTTCTGAGAAGAGGGCCTTTGGAAGGGTGAAGATCAACCCTCCTACCTTTTCAGAAATGTGATCTGTTTCTTGTAGATATTTCAGTGGAAGGCAGAAGTATTCAGCTGAAAGTGGCAAGGGATGACTCATTCCAGCCTCTCTATTGCTTGATATGTGGATACACTGCTGTTTCTCAACAGTGTGTTTGTTTTACAGGCAAAGTTCAACATCCTCTGCTGTTATTGGTGAGAGGGTTCTAGAACAGAGACATCTGTGAGTCCTTGTAGAGCTTTAATCTTGTACTATGGAACCATGTTAAAGTTCATTCGGAATTAAGATAACCTAGAAAATAAATTTCTTGAAATGGGATTATGTGTATTCTGGAATCTAGAGAGTATATTTTCTGCATTTCGCCTATTAAATTTTGATAATGACTTTTTGGAGTGGTTTTTAGGATTTACTCTCTAAACCTGTTGTCTTATCGTAACAAACTATCTTATTTGTAAAGGTCTGTGGCTAAGGAAGTTGTAAGGGTTTGTATCTTTGTATGTTTATAAACTTCTTTTTAGTCTTGGAAAGTGAGCATCAGAATATGAATTCATTTCTTGTTTGTTTCTTTGTTTTTTGGCGCTGGAGATCGAACTCAGGGCCTTACACTTGCTAGCCAAGCACTCTACCACTGAGCTAAATCCCCAGCCCCATAAAATGATTTTTGTACAGCAGGCTTATTGCCATAGCTTTGTTGTTGTTGTTGTTATTTGATTTTGTTTTGTTTTGTTTTGGGGGTTTTTTGTTTGTTTTTGTTTTTTTTGAGACAGGGTCTCACTTTGTAATGCAGGCTAGCCTTGAACTCACTATGTAGCTGAGGCCGGCCTTGAGCTTGCTGCAATCTTCCTGCCTCAGCCCCCCTAGTACTCGGATTACAGGCATGTGCCACCATTGCCTGGCTGGCATAGCTTTTGGTGTTCTTTATTTGATGTCTCTCTTTCCTCACCTCATTGCTCTTCAGAAGGACTTTAACTTCTTAGTGTATATTGCCAGGAAGCTGAATTCAGTCTGGGACTCAAGTACCATCCGAAAGGGTGTAAGAGCCTCTGTGAGGCAGTGTGACTGAGCAGGGGCTCCCGGTTTTTTTTTGTTTTTTTTTTTTGGCACAGTGCTGTCCGTGGTCCTGTAGAAATCTGCCGGCCCACTTCTATGCAAGAACCCTGCTGCTGCTTCAGTAGATCAAGGTAAGATCCATTTTCCTGATGGATAATTTCTGGGAGCTTCAGCCTCCTCTGGTCTTTTTTCTCTTCACTGAATGAGCAAGTAAGAGAGTAAAATGTGCTTCTAAAGTTTCCCACAGTATTACTGATAGGCTGTTTGTGTCTTGTACATTAATGTCTTGTATGTAATAGTCTCCTTTATGAGTAATTTGAATGTTATTTAGGAATATAAATTTGGCAAAAGTAACTTTATCCATGAGGTAAAATTTTAGCACTTACTAGTATAATTTGCATAATCTTGAGCTTATTACTTTTTAAACTGATTTGTTGGTTGAAGTTTATTTGGCAAAAAAATTAGTATTTTATAGCGTAAGGTTCTTCAAGGGTTGCCACATGGTGTTTTGGAAATATTAAGTATTCTAGTGGTTATTATTAGACCCATTTCATAGTGGGGTAGTTGAGTCACCAAACATGTAAAATGTATTTTATGAAGCTACACAGGTGAGTCATTGACAGAACAGAATCAACAGGCCTCAAATACTCTTTTAAAGATCATTATTGACAACAGGAGAATCTTGTGGGTTACACTAAAATGAGCTGGAAAGTTTTCAGAGGAGGAGGCTGGCTGGGGAGGAAAATAAACTGAATAAGAGACTCTCCTGTTGGTTGTAACCTTTAGTTTCTCATTATCCCCCATTTTTCAACCTCTTTAGGTGAAGAAGTTACTTATCTATGTGTGTCCCTTATTTTTTGCTCGAACTTGATCAAGCAGGTAAGAGTCTAATATATAAATTGTAACTGCTGATTGTACATTTTCTCTAATTTATTCTGTCTGGCTTTTATTTTTCTTCCTGAGATTTTACTGTTTAGTGAGCTCTCACTGTCTGATTCCTCTTTGTGGTTGTGTAGACAGCGCACTCCCAAGACTAATGTTTTGCCCTCACCAGTTTACAGTCTTGGTGTAACTTGACATTTCCTAGGAATCATGAGCCTAGTTTTACTGCTTTACTGATTTTACACATCTGTGTCCTTTCTGGCGAGTAATTCCACAGAGTATTTGTATTAAATCAATTCAAATGCATTCAGAAGTTGTGCCAGGGACGTACAGAAACTGGTAAAGACAAGGGTCCACAAATAGGATGATGGTAAAAAGGCTGGAAATTCCAGGTATAGAAAATAGGTAGAGTAGGGCTGGGGATTTAGCTCAGTGGTTAAAGTGCTTGCCTTGCAAGTACAAGGGCCCAAGTTCGATCTCCAGCACCAAAAAAAAAAAAAAAAAAAAATAGGTAGAGTATAACAAGATATATCATGTACAGGTACAAATCCCCTATGATGAATGTTACCACTATGTACATCTAAAATGTACCATTAAAGTAAAATTAAGAAAAAAAGAAAATAGGTAGAATATAAAACAGAATGCTACTTCCTAGGACCACAGTGCTTTGTGTTTTCGTTCAAGGTTCAGAAGACCCCAGGGACTCATGGGCAGACACCAAGAGTGTAGCCAAGGTCCTCCAGACCAGGAAGCAGAGGTGTCCTCCATGCCAAGTGGTGTCCTGGGTACTTACAGTCTCTACACAGGCACCCAGGGAATAAAACAATAGAGAAGGGATTCAGGTAGAAAAAGATCCATAGCAATTGGGATATAAGAACAATGGGGAAGTAAAGCTATTTCTAGGGAACACAGAGTCAGAGAGTACCGCATATTGAACGCTTTTATAGAGACTATTCTGGGTTTAGTACAGTCACTAACCTTAATGAAAACTCTTCAAGGATAATTTTAGCCATATTTCACAAATGCGGAAACTGAATCCCAGATAAGTCAAATCACTTCCCCAAAGTCATGTAAGCAACAGATCTGTAATTGAGACACATCTTGGTTTGAATGAGGGAGGAACCCAACAAGCTAGTTAAATACACAGAAGAGAAAGCAAGCCACCGTGTCCTTCAGGGTTGTCAAGGGTGGGAAGAGTTAGGTGAGTGGCATTGGCAGAGGATGGCAGTGTGGAGCTATTAAGTGCTTGGGGGCATGAACTGGAAAGAGGTTGACGGGGATGCTGAAGGGTGGCAGGGAGGTCCCGAAAGGCAGCATCACTGACTACAGCCATAACCGGGCCGGAAACTGTCCGTTTTCTTGTGTGGAGTGTGACGGGGAGCTCCTGCTCACCCCTTGCTGAGGCCTGCCAGAGAAAACCTGGCATGTGTGAGTCAGGGTGGGTTTGACCAGCATTAGTGCCTGTGGTTGAAGGCACTGTTCTGCTAAATAAGGACTCGGATTCTTCCCTGTGCCCTTGCTTGTTGCTTCCTCACACCTAAGACGTTGTCTCCCACCTCAGGCTCTTTCCCAGCTAGACGTGGGCAGTTCTCCGCTCTCTGGAACATAATAATGGAAGACAGTGGTTCTCAAAGTGTGGTCTGCGGACACTCGGGGGTGCCCATGACCTTCTAGGTCAAAACAGTTTTCAGAGTCAGGACATTTTTTACCACCGTTAACTGGTTTGCCACCTGCACTGATTATGCAACACTGCTGGTGGCTCAGCGTGGGGCCAAAGTGTATTCTTCACCAATGGATGGAGCAGAAGGAAGTGTCTCCATGAAGCAGTAGGAATTCTTACTCGGCTAAACTTTCAGTGCTTCCTGGGTCTCGTCATTTTGGTTCCATCATTTTGCTCCTGCGTGCGAGGGAGTGCACATGCGGAGTCGGGGCGGGAAGTCCTGTGCCTTCTCCAGGAAAGCACCAGGCAGTGAACAGTTGAGGTGCACACAGAAGCATCTGGCTTTTGGCAGAACACGGTGCATCCTTGAGCGAGTGCCTGGCAGGCCGTGATCATCAGTCCTGGGTATTTGCAGACATTTCCCCCTGCATGCATAGCGCGTGTCTGTCACCTCCAGGAGCACAACTGACAGTACTGGGTGCCAATAATGGAATTTGAGCTTTCAAGTGGAAATTAGGATTCTGGAAGTGGGGTTGGGGATTTAGCTCAGTGATTAGAGGGCTTGCCTGGCAAGCACAAGGCCCTGAGTTCAATCCCCAGCACCAAAAAAAAAAAAAAAAATGACTGTTCCAATATATAGAATTCTGGAAGATATATCTACCATTTGAGCTCAATAGCTTCTCAGTACTTTTCTGATGAGACTGACGATAATATTTAATGTGATTTTGAAATATTATATATTGAAATGTATCAGTATTTGATCTATTGGCATCACTTAGTGAATGAATATTTTCTAGATGATGAGCGAGTGATCTATTTTTTCTTTTTTTGGTTTTTTGAGACAAGGTCTCGCTATGTAGTTCAGGCTGGCCTCTAACTCACTGGGTAGCCCAGGCTGGCCTCGATCTCATGGTGATCCTCCTGCCTCAGCCTTCCGAGTGCTAGGATTACAGGTGTGCACGACCACACCTGGGTGAGTGAGTGGTCTTTACTGAGCCATTCAAAGTTTAGGGGGTCGGTGGATTGTAATGGGACAGAGTATGAACAGTTCATCCACCCGCATTCAGATCACACATCGCAACTAGTGTAGTTAGTTGCTTTTGAGTTTTGGGATGTTCTCGGAGAATATCCAGCAAACTGAAAAATCTGTGAACTATTCTTCCTTTTTTTCTGATCACTTTTCTGTGTGAGACTGGACTTTTGCTAGACTTCTACCAAAATGATGTATATTACAACAAATTAAATGTAGGAGCAAAGACGAATTCTGTGTTCTATAAAGCCAGACACTAAAATAATTCCAAGGAAGTGTAAAACCATGCTAATCTTCCTATGATATTTGTCATGTTTTGGAAAAAGTAGTTATTTTTATTAAAGTATATTATTTATGTAAACACGGACTTATCATTAATCTTAAGTGACTAAATATTTTTAAAAGTCTCAGTTTTTTTTTTGTTTTTTTTTTTGGTGGTGCCGGGGATTGAACTCAGGCCCTTGTGCTTACAAGGCAAGCACTCTAATCACTGAGCTAAATCCCCAGCCCCCTCAGTTTTAATTTCTAATGCCATAGTTTTTTTTTTTTTTTTTCGGTGCCAGGGATTGAACTTGGGGCCTTGTGCTTGCTAGGCAAGCGCTCTAACCACTGAGCTAAATTCCAGGCCCTAATTGCATAAATATTAATAGCTATGTCTCATGTACACAAAAATGTTGATGTTCTCAATAATTATTGAAGCATGTAAAGGGGTGCTGAGGTCAAAAGTGTGACAGCTTCTGCTGTAAATCCAGTAGGAAGTGAATTAATGACAAACCTCTTAATTCTGTGTGACTATTTGTAAAAATAGAAGGGACACCATCCCACATGCACATGGCCCTGGTCACATGGGAGAGACCTCTGACCTGGTCCCTGTCTCCGAGGACCCTGTAATTACGGAGCTGGAGTTGCCGATGCAGCCCTAAGTGCTGGTTTCATGCACATGTACCCTTTATTGGCTTCTCTGAGGCTCCAGGAGACCCTGGAAGACGCAGTCTTCTATTGGTCTCGCTGCTCCATCTCCCAGGGCCTGAGTCACAGCAGACATTGGAAGGGCTGGAAGATGAATTGGTCGGCGGGGTCCTTGAAGCAGAAGTGAGTGGATGTGGGTACGTTTCTTTGGTCTGAGGGTTTATTGAGTGCCTGCTGTATTCTGGGCTCTATACCAGGCCTGGGAAAGACAGTGGTCAGTAGGCAGATGTGATTCCTGCCACAATGGGTTAGTCTCTTGTTCTTTGTTCTCCCCATCCACTCTTCTTTATGGTCTTTTAGCGTTGGGGCCTGAGACCCCCAGGGCAGTAGCTACCTAACTGGACTGGTGCTGGGTGGTTGTCCAGTGAGCTCCTGTGTTTGCAGTGATCTTGTCTCTCAGAGAAAATCAAGAAGGTTATCTGTGGAGCCAGGAAAATCCTCTTACCACCTTCCATTTTGAAGGCTGTATTTTGGACCAGTCTGTATACATTTGTATTGTTACTGGAGATCAGCCATCAGGGGTCGGCTTGGATCTGCAGATGGGTTTGAGCATGGAGCTCAGCCCTGGGAAGGCCTGGCAGTAATGTCTGTGTGTGGGCAGGGGTGACTGTCAGACATGCTGCCCGCCCAGTGCCAGGGCCCCACGCATGCTCTCCTGCTGACTCTTCAGAATACCACCAGGGAGGCAGCTGTGAGATCACTTCCTGGGACCCGGAAGCCAAACACAGAGGAGCAGTAATGCCAGGGCATTGGCTCCTGGGAACCCGCTGGTGATTCCTGATTGCCTGCCCTCGTTTGGGCTGGTCCTTGGAGCCTTGCGTGACAAGCCCCACCTGCCTGTGTGGGACGTTCAGGGTGCTGGCGCATGGCAGATGTCCTGGCTGGGGCAGGGGCTGTGGCAAGTGCAGGTGGTGCAGCCTGCTGTGTGCCGGCGGTGTCTGAGGCGCCTCTGCCAATGAGCTTCCACTCCTTGGCTCACTGGTAGAGCAGGCCTTGCCTTTGCTTTCCATGTCCCCATGGCTTTTATCTAAGAACAGACAGCACCGTCAATGTCATTATCTTCATTTTGTCTGGTAGCGGCTGCCATTCTGGAGCTACTGATGTGGAAAACAGATACAAGCTTTGAAAGGATTTGCGTGACACTTTGCCAAAAGTGTGTATCTAAATGCCGCATGTCACTAGTGCAGGGTTTCTGATACGCATCACCCTTGTCCCCTGGAAGACACAGCTCTAATTCCCGCAGCAGGAGGGAGAAGAGCTGATGTTCGCATTCCTTTTTGTGTCAGTGTCCCACGTCCTCACCAGTCCTCACACAGCCTAATGTGGTTGTTGGGTTGAATTCTGTTTTACAAGAGAGGAAGCAGACGCTCCACGCTTGAGTAACTGGCATGGTGCTGGTGATCAAGCCCAGGCCTGTCTGCTTCCTCCGTCTCTTCAGGAATCGCCTTCCTTAAACCAGTGAAAGCCCCCCGCAAGCAGAGGTCCCGCAAGTTGGCTTGGAGCTCACCATTGAGGCACCGATGTTTCTTCAGCACATGAGTCTGGCCCTGCGGTTATGTGCCATGCACGGCAGGGGAGAAGAGATGAGTGATAAAGGCTGGATGCCGTGGGACACGCCTGTTACCCTAGCACTCCAGAGGCTGAGGTAGGAGGATTGCCTTGAGTTTGAGACCAACCTGGGTTACAATAGTGAGTTCAAGTCCAGCCTGGATTACATAGTGAGACCCTGTCTCAAAAAAAAAAATTAAAAAAAAGGAGGAAAAAAGAAAAGATGGATGAATGCGTGAGGCACAACCTCACCCTTTGAGATCATTCTGCTTGCTTGCATCTGCCTCCCCTGTAATTTTAGTACGGTCTGGTCTGCGTAAAGGCTGTAGGTCACGCAGTAGCAATGACAGGATCTCAGGCCGGTGTTGCTCAAGTGGATAGAGGTGATAGGAAGGAATTTATAGCTAGACAACAATGTGGCTTATCCCTCTGGAGTCGATCTGCTCAGGAGTGCCCGGCAGCAAGAGCCATGAGAGACAAGAGTTAAAAAGGCAGGGGACTTCATCCCACAGGAAGGGGGCTCAAGAAGCTGCCCTGCTGTCTTCTAATCAGCCTTAAAGAATTATGGGTTTTTTCTGTAAAAGTATTCTCTCTTTCTTTCTTTCTCTTTTTTTTTGAAACAGGGTCTCGGTATGTAGTTTAGGCCGGCCTTGAACTCACTGTATAGCGCAGGCTGACCTCGAGCTTGCGGTAATTGTCCTGCCTCAGCCTCCCAAGTGCTGGGATTACAGGTGTGCACACCATGCCCAGCTATTCCTTCTTTAAGAATGCAGATCACATAGCCCAGTGTGGTGGCACATGCCTGTAATCCCAGCACTTGGCAGACAAAAACAAGAGGATTGCTGTAAGTTCAAGACCAGCCTGGGCTTCATAGTGAGCTCAAGGCCGCCGTGAACTACACAGCCAGACCCTGTCTCAAAAAAACCAAACCAAACCAAAATAGAACAAAACAAGAAAAGAATAGCGATCACAGCCCAATGAAGTACAAAATCACATACAGTCACATCTAGAGACAAACACTATTAACATCTTTGTGCTGTATCCTTTGTGTGTCTTGTGTTTTGTTTTGTTCTTTAATAAATATTTTTCTTGTTGTAAGCTCTTAGTAGTTTTCCTGGTGGCTATAAAACAGTCCGTATATTTATTTAGCCCTATTACTACAGTCAAAAAAAATAGTCTGCCACTAATTTTCTTGCTGTGATGAAACAACAGATCAGGTATTATTTTCTTTGTACATAAAACTTTTGCTGTATTAGGCATTATTTTCTCGGGACAGATTGCTGGAATGGATTCTAGCGAGCGGGTGAATACTTCTAAGGTTCTAGAGTTTTTTTTCATTTTTCTTTCTTCTTTTATTTTTTTCCCTATGGGGGCTCCCTCTGGTGCTCAGGCTGGGCATGAACTCACAGTCCTCCAGCCTCAGCTCTCCAAGAGTGGCTGACATGACTGGCAGGTGCACTGTGCCTGGCTCTAGGGCCTTCTAGCTGGTGTGTGGCCACAGGTAGCTCCGCGAGCTTGGTGAGTTCCCTGTGCGTGGTGATAGTAAGAAACAATAATAGACTTTTGGAGGAGGGGTTGAGATAGGGTCTCATTATATGTTCCAGGCTGCCCTTGAACTCACTAGGTAACCCAGGCTGGCCTCAAACTTGCTGTGATCCTCCTGACTCATCCTCCCAAGTGCTTGGATCACAGGCATGCGCAGCTATACCTGGCAATAATAGGTTTTTGGGGGGAGGGTTGCTGGGGATTGAAATCAGGCCCTTGCACTTGCTAGGCAAGCATTCTACCACCGAGCTAAACAACCCCTATAATAGGTTTTTAAAGTTATCATTTGCCAACCTTAAAGGTTAAAAACAGTTGACATTGTGTTTCTCTGATTACTAATGAGGCACAGCATCTTCCCATGTGTTGAATTCCACGCTCTGAATTGCATTCTGTATGTCGTATTCCATAGCTGAGTTGCCCATTCACAGTCCTCGTGGAATGATGACAGGAGGAGGGAGTCTTACGTAGTGGTGGCTGTGAGCCGGCGCTCTACCACTTCAAGCACTGACGTCATCACGTGGTTCTGAGAGATGGGTGTTACAGTCATCTCCACGTCAAGGTGTGGGTATGAAGGCACCAAAAGGCTGTATCATTGCTCAAGGTCATGCAGCCAGCAGGTGATAGAGCCAGAAACAAACAAACACACACACACACACACACACACACACACTCACTAGCGTAGTTTATGGAAATATCTGCTGCACTCATTGGACCCCAATGTGAGCTCTGCTGTCAGTGGACCAAAAGGAGTGGCGATTGGGACTGGGCAGCATCCATGTGAGGATTCACACGTTTGCCCCTATTCAGGTGCACTTTTTTTTTTTTTGAGACAGAATCTTGCTCTTTAATTCAGGCTGGCCTCAAACTCACGGTGATCCTCCTGCCTCAGCCTTCCAAGCGCTGCAATTACAGGTGTATGCCACCACACCCAGCTTATTCAGGTGCACTTTGGTTTCTTGTAAATGCAAGGAATGTGTAAAGCCTGATTATTCATTTAAGAAAAAAATCTCCTGCATTTCATACAAGGGTTTCTCCTAAGTAGGAAGTAGAAAATCTGTTTCTGTATCAGGCAGGCCTGGGTTCAAATCCACACCAAAAGAGGACAGTGTAATCTTTGTAATTAGAATCAAACTGGGTGATGACTGTAATACATTTAATGTAGTGTTTAATTAATGCCTCTTCAGCAGTTTAGATACGAAAAGGAGCCAGGGCTCTACATCGAGCTTTTTACTTTTTAAAATTTTAAACCTTTATTTTTAGAATCGCCAAAACACTGGAGTTTGGCTCACCTAGAAACAGTTTCCAGGGTTGTGAAGAATAAGCAGCACAATCTGCATCTCCAGCGCAGTTCTGTTGTAAGGTTTCAGTGAGTCAGTTTATAAACTGGTTGCTTTGGGGCTAGGGATTTAGCTCAGTGGTTAGAGTGTTGCCTAGCAAGCACAAGGCCCTGAGTTTGATCCCCAGCATCAAAAAAAACCCAAAAACAAAACAAAACAAAAAACTGGTTGCTTTGGATTCTTAAAAAATATTCATTAAAAAAAAATTCATTTGATCCACCGTCTGAGTTGCTAAATTATTTATAGAGCACTATAGATTATAAACTGTAATTGAGTTTCACTTCCATAGCAGGTGAAAATTTTCACTGAACCATTACTTCCAAGTACAGTGCATTAAAAGTAAATGTTCTGCCATAGGCACAAGTGGAAAGATTTTCTTTGCATATGACACACAATGTCAAGAGTCTGTATTTTAAAAAAACTGGATGTAATAGCCAGCTGGACTAAAAATTGTATTTATTTGTAGAACATTTTACGTCTAATATTTGGCAAATATTCAGATGTTTTAAAAAAATGACATGCAAAAACCAAATGTGCAGATCAAAACAATTATCAAAACTAATTCAAATCTCTAATTCTGCAATTACTGATGTATAACCCCTGTTCAGCACATGGGCAGGCACAACATATATATACCAGACTTAAAAGGTGCTGAGGCAGGAGAGTCGCCATGAGTCTGAGGCTGGCCAGGGCTACACAGCGAGACCCTGTCTCAAAAAAAAAAAAAAAAAAAAAAAAAAAAAAAAAAAAAAAAAAAAAAGGACAAAGAAAAAGATACTAGCCACTTAACAGTACCATAAATGTAAATGAAAAATTAACCATACAGCCTAACTTACCGTGATATGGACAGAAATCATCCTGTGCTGTGGTTATTTTTGTATGAATCACAAAATGTTTATTTAAATAGTCTTTCAAAACGAGTACATGATTCTTATATACTGATAATTATGAAGAACAAAAGTGGGTAAGTAGTTTATAGAACAATTTACTACCATGACAAAAATATGCTAGTGCAAGTTATATTCATACCTGTTGATCAGGTGTTTTTTCGCATGACAATTAGCTTTGTTATGAACTCTCTAAATCCAAGTATATAATGTGCAGTTTGAGTGGATGATTTAAAGAATGAAGTCAGACTAATTCCTCTAGTGTTACCAGTAACCCATCCTTGGCCAAATGATATTGCCTTAAATTTTTAACCATATTAAGTAAGGGTTAATTGCTTCTTCCATTTAAAAAGAAGATAAATACTGCATACCAAGAGGTATTTCTGTTGCTACATGTTGCCTACAAACTTCCAGCAGGGCTCTAAAATATGATAAGCATTGAGCTGTCTGGAATTCATTCCAACTTGGTAAGAGTCAATACTTTTCCAGGTTTTATTTCCAAGAGTTTATCAAAGACTTCTATTTTAAGAAGGCATGGCCAAGCGTGGTGGTGCATGCCTGTGATCCCAAGACTTGGGAGGCTGAGGCAGGAGGATTACCTCCAGTTCAAGGCCAGCCGAGGCTACATAGTAAGTTCAAGGACAGTCTGAACTACATAGTGAACCCTGCTGGTTTAAAAAAACAAAAACAAGCTGGGGACTCAGCTCAGTGGTTAGAGTGCTTGCCCAGCAAGCACAAGGCCCCAAGTTTGATCCCCAGCACCAGAAAAAACAAAAACTAAAACGAAAAAAAAGAAGGCATGACTTATTTCTGCCTCCCCATAAATAGTCCTTTTTAGAATATGCTTGTGTTTTGGAAAAAAAAGCATTTTGAAGCTTGATAATTTACAAGAGCTGAATATTTAGAACGATCTGTGTTCCATGAGTGTAAGGTTAACTAAAGATCAAAACTTGAAAGATGTTCATCCTAGTAATTTAAGAAATAATGGTACCTAAAAGGAAAACTACAATACAAGAAAAACTATAGTATTAAAAGTTATTTCTTATAAAATAATCTCATCAGTGCCAGGCATGGTAGCGCACACCTGTAATCCCAGCACTTGGGAGGCTGAGGCAAGAGGATCGCTGCAAGTATGGGGCCAGCCTGAACTAGACAATGAAACCCTGTCTCAAAAAAAAAAAAAAAAACTCTTCAAAATATAAAATGATAAAAAAAATACACAAAATGATAACCATCAGTACAAGATAGTTGAATAGCTTCTTCCAAATCTTCAATGTTGCAAAGATGCCAAAGTACATGGAGCTAATGAGCTGAGCATTGTTAAGCCTGAAGTAGCTTATTAGGGTTGTCTCTCTGGGTCTGTATGGAACAGCAGCCAAGATGTCTTAGGGGGATTTGTCTTCAGAATACTTGAAATTTTTCCGTTGATTTCTTCACCATTTTATCCGTGATGCCAGGGCAGGTGACTTTAGCCACAGCAGTACTTTTCTCGATTTCCTCAGCCGCCCGATTCCTGCTTGCATTGTTCTTGTCCTGCTGTTTAAGTTCACTAAGTGAGGGTATGATTGTCAGAGACAAACAACTTGGGGTTTCCACAGGTCCTGCTCTGTCCCTTCACTTAGTTTCTGGCTTCCTGTGCACAGTGCTCCTTTGGGAGGAGTGTTGTGCTCCCTGCGGGCGAATTGGGGACGGGAGCCCTGGGAATCAGATTCATCCTCACTGTGCCCTTCTGCTTTCCCGCTCTCAATGCCGTCCGGCAGTTCAGACAGACGGGAAGTCAGTTTTGAACTTTGACAGTGCATTTGTGTTTCGGAAGTTCTTCAGCTGTAGGATGAAATGATGGAGCTTTATCCAGGCGAGCAAGACAGTGAGCTTTCCAACAAGAGTTGGAGGATGGCTTTTTGGAATAAGAAACAGAACTCTCGCTGGGTGTGTGTCAGAGTTGGGTGGCTCTCCCTTGGCTACTTCAATAGCAGTAGTTCTAGGTGACCAGAATGTCAGCTTTGGAGCCAGAAGCTGACCGCTGAGTAACTTCAGGAGCCATTCAAAATGGAGGCCCCGCAAAGGTGTTTCTGTTCATTTCTGCTTGTCTCCCTTGGCTATCCAGGAGCTCCGAAGTCAGCAGGTTTAACACGTCCTTGTTTCAAGAGCAAGAGATTAGCAGCATTTGTGTCTGGGTGAATTTTCTGAATGCAGATGGTCCAGACCTTTCATAGTTTCCTTTAGTGTGGTAGCAGCCTGGAACTCATCAAATGGACCGGCTTGCAGAGGGTCCAGTGCTATTCTCCCCCACCGTATTCCACGGTGGGCTGTAGTTTTGAACCCTGAGATGCCAGGAGATGGCTAGGAACACCAAAGAAAGGTATAGGCCATGGGTGTCAGCATGACCTTGACCCACCATGGTCCCCAGTGCCTGCTCCAGCAGAGAAGCTGGTCTCCTGCTGCATGGGCCAATAAGTTCTCATCCCTCCTTAGGAGAAAGCTTTAACGGGGGCGGATGGTCCCAGTCCCAGGAGGAAGTGGAGGGGAAGTCGAGGATGCCGCCCAGATGTCTGTGGTAGAGAAAGAGGGTGGTGGTGTCATTCATCGAGAGAGGAGGCGTGCACAACTGGGGTTTGGACGTGCTGTCACTGTCCCGAGTGGGCGTACAGGCTGGTGGGTGGCAGTTCAGGGAGGGGCTGGAGATACGGTTGGGGGGTGGTTAACCTATAGGTGAGGTCTCAAATTATGGGAATGAGCAGACTCTCCAGGAAAGCCTGTGGAGAGAAGCTAGAGCCTCAGACTTTGACTGCATTCAGTGGGTGAGTCTGAAAGACTGTTCCTTGGTTTCTCTATTCTTTGTATTTCTTGTACTGTAAACATGTTTCCTATGATGTAATATAAGTATCTTAATTTGACTAGGTTTGACTACATGTGAGAGCAAACCCAACATAAAAAATGGCTTAAACTAAATAGAGGCTTATTTCTCTCTTCTCTAAACAAAGTCTAAATAGTGGCAGTCTGGGTCCTGAGTGACAGTCCAGTGTTTGGGCCACATCTGATCCTGTTTTGTTGTTTTTCTTTTTCTTTTGAGACAGGGTCTTGCTATGTAGTTCAGGCTGGCCTTGAGCTCACTGTGTAGCCTAGGCTGGCCTTGAGTTCATGGTGATTCTCCTGCCTCAGCCTCCCGAGCGCTGGGATTACAGGTATGTGACACCACACCCACTGGTCCTGTTTTCAGGTTCCAGGGCCTAGGCATTTGTCTTCCCTCTCATCTTGTAAGATGGGTGTCTAAACTTGTATCAGTTGGAAGAAGGGCTGGAGGAGGGCATGCCCTGTGTGTTTAAGAACATGTCTTGCCTAATAGTTTGCTGCTTTCCCATTGGCCTGAATTTAGTCATTTAGCTGTGGATATGCTGAAAGGAGCCTGGGAAATGAAATCTCTGTTTAGGAAGTCATATAACCTGAAGTCCAGTTAGTGGTGGTGATAATATTTTGGTTTTGCCTGTGGATTCAGCTGAGATTGGTTCATCTGAGGATTAGTACACTAACTTCCATATAGACCACACACTGGCCTCCAATTTAAATTGTAAGTGTTAGACAAGTGTGATGTCAGTACACCTAAGTAGTGTAGTTCCAGGTCCTCAAAAGGCTGAGGTGGGTCAGCTGGAGAGTTCAAGACCCACCTGGGCAACGTGGTGAGACCCATGTCTCAAAAAAAGAAGTGCCATCAAGCAGTTTTTATCTGTGGTAGTGAGATGGGATGTTTTTCACCGTCTTTGAAAGGCCAGTGAATGAACAGGCACTCAAGGCCTTGTGTATATTTACTTCTGAGGAAGAGGAAACCCCCGAAGTGGTTAACCTCGAACTCTTATCTAGGACAGTGTGAGGTAATCTATCCTTAGCTTCAAGGAGTTTTGGATATTACTGAAAGGTTGGGTGAGCATTTTAAATCTGTAGATAAAATAATTCAGAAATACTTGGAGGAAGCCAGGCATGGAGGCACAAGCCTGTAATCCCAGCCCTCAGGAGGCTGAGGCAGGAGGATCCCTGTGAGTTGGAGGCCAGCCTGGGTTACATAGTGATTCAAGGCCAGCTTGCATTGCAAAGTGAGACCTTGTCTCAAAAAAAAAAAGTAAAACAAAACAAATATTTGGAGGAAAACTACAAGGTTTTTATCTATCCTTAGTGGCAAATTGGTTTTAACACTCTAAATGAGATGTAGGTCCCTTTTCAAACCGTGGCCTAGAGCTGCTGCAGGCCCAGCTGCAGGAGGCGACCATGGCCCCCTGCCAGCTCCTAGAGAAATCAGAGCAGAGCTCTTCTCAGTGTGAACTACCTCATAGTGGTTATGGATTCGGGGACTAAGAAGCAGAAATGCTGCTTTCATCTGTAGGATCTACAGGTTCTTTAGCACTATTAATTAATATACAACCCCTTGGGTGGGCGTGACGCTGACTGAGCTCCAGCTTCAGAGAGCGAGACCCTTGAGAGCAGACCGGAGGGCTGCACTCTGGGTGCTGCTGGCCAGTGGTTTTCTAAGCTGAAATCTTCTCCCTTCCTGGGGGACTGCAAGGTGGCCAGCGGGGAATGTTCTGCACACGCTCGTGTGCATGTACTAATTTTTAAATTTCTTAGATTCCTTCTCATTTTAGCAAGTTGTTTAAGAAAATTATGTTTTTTTCTCACGAAGGAAAGATCTGAGTCATGAGAACGTGCAGTGTGGAGAACGGCATGCTCAGCTATGACGGCGACGGAGAGATG
The DNA here is from genome assembly GCA_004026905.1 of Hystrix cristata. Lineage (NCBI taxonomy): Eukaryota > Metazoa > Chordata > Mammalia > Rodentia > Hystricidae > Hystrix > Hystrix cristata. The sequence goes on along the minus strand of PVJO010012960.1, from coordinate 17,327 downwards.
AATGATACCCTGGGAATTAAGTCATGAGCAGAGTCCGGTGTAACACACTCTTGACAGTTGCTGAGAGTGACTAACTTGTAAAGCGGAGAGACCCAAACTTTTAACCACACTAAGGTCTTCCCCTATTTATACCATGCAGGAGGACACAGTGATGTTAATAACTCAGATAGTTTTTGTTTTTATTTTTTGAGACAGGGTCTCACTATGTAACTCAGACTGGCCTTGAACTCACTCTCTAGCCCAGGGTGGCCTTGAAGTTGTGGCAATCCTCCTGCCTCAGCTGCCCAAGTACTGGGATTACAGGCGTGCGCCACCAGACCCAACTAATTCAAATATTGAGTACCTACCACATTCTTAGTCCTTTACGTCCACTTACTTACCTAATTTCCACAACTACCTCCTGACATATAGCTGCTGTATTTATCTCCATGTTACAGATAAGAAAAAAGAGAGGTAGCAGCAGTTGCCAGAGGGCACACAGCAGGCTGGGGAAGAGCAGGCTCTGTGGCTTCAGAAAGGCTCTCAGATCTGCCGGGCCAGGCCAGCTGGTCAGAGATCTGTGGAGGAGACCTTGTGCACATGTGAAGGCAGAGTGTCTGGAATGGGCCCGCATACGAGACAGGGAGGGGGTGGTGAAGGGCCCTGGGGGCCCCGCGCTGCCGTGGGGTGGGCACAGCTGCCGGCTCTGGGAAAGGCGAGCCCTGGCAGAAGCCGAGCCATCCTTGTCCTTCTTCCCGAGGCTGCAGTGATGGCTGAGAGGCGACGTGCAGGGCCTGGAGCGGCAGTGCTGGGCTGGAACTGGTGCCCCAGACCGCGGGAGGCGCTGTTCAACAGTCGGGAATGTTGGCAGAGGTTGGTGGCTGGACCTCTGCCCAGGCAGGGAGTGTTCTGTTCCAGAAATTGGCAAGGGCGCCCGATGAGGGCGTCTACACCGCCATTCAGAAGTAGCTTACCGGAACACCTTAAGCTCTCCCGTCCCCTCCACCTCGCCAGCGTTCCACAGCCTGCAGAGGTGACGGCTGACTCACGGCCGGGTGAGCGTCTGCCAGGACGAAGGCACCGTGCCAGGTGCCAAGGAAACCGAGAGCAGCCCGCACACAGATCACGTGTGCGGTGAGAGCCCTGCCAGCGAGGCCTCGGGCCAGTCGCTTGGCCTCACTTGGCCTTGGTTACTCATTGCCGTGGAGCCATAATCTGTATCTCAGGGGCTGTGACCAGGAAGATGCTGGCACCAAAGTGCTCGTAAGTGACAGTTCCAGGTGGCCCTCATGTAGCCGGGTGTGAGTGACTAGTCTGTGTCCAGTGACAGGAGTTTTCTTGGGGGAATTTGGGTCTCCAAGGAGGGTGTTTCATGGGGGAAGCTTTCCCCGGGCCTTGTCAGGAAGTTGTGTTTTTTGTACCTCCAGCATGTTGGTTGTACATCTTTTAGCCTGCATCTCCCTAAGTGTTATTTAACTGTATGAGAAGGGATTTAGAGACAGGCACCCTGGATTTGTATCCCAACATTTTTTTTAACTCCAACACACACACACTTCACTTTCTGAACATCAGTTCCTAATATTACATACTAGGACTCACTGAGAATGCACGGAAGGAGCCAGGCTGTCCTACCCTGTGCAGCCAGGCTGAACCCCATCTCTGTATCCTTCCTGAGTCCCCCGAGTGCCCACGCAGGGACACACTGTTCCTCTCCTGCCGCTGCATCTTTGCCTGGACACGTTCTGCTCAAGAGGTAGAAGAGCACTGTGGTAAAAACCGGGGCTGGGGTCACTCCCAGCTGTGCCATGGATGGCCTGGGTGACCACGGGCAAGACACTTCGCTCTTTACACCTCAGCGTTTCATCGCTAAGAGGGGAAAGCATCTGCCTCTTTGGACTGTTGTGAGGATTAAGCTAATCATGGAAAGACCTAGATTTATGCCTGCAGATGCTAAGCACTGAGAATTTTTTAGGCATTCTTCCCACTCCCATTATTACACCTTAATTATTCCTTAAGATGAGGTTTAAAGGCTTAATGAAGTCTTCCCTAATTTTCCCACACCCCTATTTACTTCTCTGTGTACCACTGAAGTTTACGGACTACCACCCTTCAGCACCTACTCTGTTCCAGGCACTTTCTTAGGTGTATTACAGATGTTGTTTTGTTGAGACCAGTTACAATCTATTTTTTGTTCCTTCTGAGATAGATCCGATTCTTAAAGGTCAGGCTCGCTCTGTCAGAGAACTGAGGACCCTGACACTTCCTTTCCTCTATGGCAAAAGTTGGAATCTACAGATGAACCAGTAATGTCCTCATCTTGTGGATTTGATCTCTTAGATACTTACCCTGCTCACTGTTCAAACGCTGGGAACGTGGAGCTGGCCGTAAATAATAATCCCAGCCCTGCTCACACGCAGCTGTTCACATTTAAATGAGTTAAATTGGAATAACTTCCAATCTGGACTCGCACCAGCTGTCTTTCAGGTGTGCAGTCACACAGCATTAGTGCCTGTGGGGTTGGACAGACACGGAAATTCCCACCATGTCAGAACGTTCTGTCAGGTGGTACTGTCCAGTGGGGCCGGGTGGCCTTGATCACACCATAAATAAGAGTATAACTGCAAGTGCTGTAAGTACAAAGAAGATGGGGGCACGGGAACGATCTGTGGGGGGTTTCAGGGAAGGCGTGTTTGAACTGGACTCGCCAAATGCTTGGAGTGAGCCAGTGAGAGAGGGCGAGCACGGAATTAAAGGACTTGGAGGCAGACGACTGGGGTGGAGGGCGAGGCAGGCTCTGGGCCACAGAGGAGGTGGGCAGAGCACAGACGGCCTGGCAGAAAAAAGATCGAGAGCCTGACTTCCCTGTCTGGGCTGCATAATCAGGTCCTCTGGGCTGTGTTCAGAGGACCTCGGTGCTGCAGGGACCTCCGCTTCCTCCTGTCCTCCTTGGAGCTGCCCATACCACACCCTGGTGTGAAACCTGCTGTAATAATTTCCTTCTGCAACATAAACCTTTCCTAATCCTATATCTCTCTCCATTTTTCTGTTCTTAAAGTAAAACTCCTTGAAGGAATCGGCCACTTACTACTTTCATTCCTTATTTTCCGTTTCTTGTTGAATTCTCTCCCTGATGAGAATTTCATTCCCACCATTATTTTCGTAAAAATCAGCAGTGACTCCCATGCCCTGTCCTTATCTTACACGACTTCTCAGCAGCACTTCATACAGTCACTCTCCTTCCTTTTTAGAGCACTTTTGATTGGCTTCTTTTTTTGTATGTTTGTTTTGTTTTTTTGAGACAGGGTCTTGCTTTGTAGTGCAGGCCAGCATTGAACTCACTGTGTAGCCCAGGCTGGCCTTGAGCGCGAGGTGATCCTCCTGCCTCAGCCTCCTAAGTAAGTGCTGGGATTACAGGTGTGCGCCACTATGCCTGGCTCCACTGTCTTCTGAGGTGCTCTTTCCTCCTGCCTCCCCCAGCTCCTCCTCAGGCTCCTTGGCTGGGTCTTTGTCCTCCTTTGTTGTCCAGGTGTGCCAGGAGGAAAGGGGGCAGGTCTTCCTGAGCTCGCTAGATGAGCTCTTCTCGGGCCTAGAGTTGGCTTCACGTGCCAGCTCACCAGGCCGGGCTGCCTACTGTGTGGCCACACACTGGTCCGGGTGTTGCTGTGGAGGCAGTTCTGAAGTGTGGTTAGCAGCTCACTCTGTGCACTTTGAGGAAGAGTCTCCCTCCGAGTGCCATGGGCTTCCCCCGTTAGCTGGAGGCTTGGAGAGAAGACTCCTGAGGAGTGAGGAGGAAAATTCGGCCTCCAGACGCTGCTTGCATCCCAGCCCTGTAGATTTCAGCCTGTCAGCCCTCACGGCACGTGAGTCGGCGCTTCACTCCCTGCCCTACCAATTCTGCTTTCCTGGAGAAGCCTCGTGGATGTGGCTGTAGAGCCTGCCTCCTCCGGCTCCCCGGCTTGCTCTCTAGCAGTGACCTTCCCTGAGTCTGGCTCACTGTCCAGACCCTGCGGCCCTGCCCCTTCCTCCTCCTCCCCAGCCCAGCCGCCCCTGCTGTGCCTCACCTTTGAGGTTTTCTTACTTCCTTAGTCTACTGCGTTCTTTATTCTTTGGGTACAAAGAGCTCTTTGAATAAAGGCCCTTCCTTTCCGGTGAGGGCAGGTGAGGGCAGTGAGGAGGTGAGGTGGTAGTTGTGGAGTTGGAGCGGGGCGGGGTCACAGACGCTGGTTCGGAATCATGCGACTAGAGTGTGTGTGTGATGAAAATGATCAGGGAGAGAACGAGAAACTGGCACCTCCAGTGAGGCGGTCAGCTTCTGAATGAAGTCAGCCCTTCTTCCTTCCTGCCTCCCTTTTTTCCTTCTTCCTTTCTTTCTCTCTTTGTAGCGCTGGGGTTTAAACCCAGGCCCTTCACACTGAGCTGCATCGCCAACCCTTTTTAATTTTTGAGACAGGGTCTTGCTAAGTCACTAAGTTGCCCAGGCTGGGCTTGAACTTGCAGTCCTCCTGCCTCAGCCTCCTAGGCGGGATTAAGATGTGGCCACCATGCACAGCTAACAGTGAAGTTCTTGAAGACTGAGACAGCAAGAAAAGATGAGATTCCATAGACAAGTGGAGAAGGCTGTCGTTACGTCAGGAGTGCAGGTGGGGGATTTGGCGGTAAGGTAGCTCAATGGGAAACGGGAATTCTCTCTGATTAATTCTCTTTTCTTAAAATAGAAAGAGGGTTGTGATCCAGGGGCAAGGCATCAAGGCATTAGAAGTTTGAGAAAAGAAGAATATGTATGAAACTCATTGGGAAACAGGGAAAACAAATATAGCAGGGATTGCCGGGCAGGGCTGAGGACACCTGGGAGGTTTGTGGTCCAGCAGTGTGTGGTGCAGACTGTGTGGACAGCTAGGATTAACAAGGGCAGACATGACCTCGAGGGCCTGGAGAGGGTTGTTTTAGCTTAGCGGGGTGTGTGGCGCTTGTTAAAGGTGGACAGTAGTTAGTGCAGTTGGACCCAGGAACAGATGCTTGCACTGACCTCGTACTCAGACGACTGGCCAGGAGCTGAGGGCTTTCCCGGCACCCGCCGTATGCCAGGATGACACAAGGACTTGCCTTTCCAAGTACACGTAGGTTTAGATGTGTAATTATTATTAAGGATTTGGGGACACAGGAGAGTGAGGGTGACATGGGCCCAGCCAAGGGATTGGAGGTGTATGATTAGAGTAAACGCTACGTGATGGCGAGGGAGGGAGGAGAAGCATTTCTTTAGCCTGGGAACAATGTGAAAATTCCTTATGTTGCCTTTGTTGATGCTCTCAAAATCAGCGCCACTCATGTTTAGTATTTCAAATTAAGTGACTGAAATACCCATAAGTCCTTGTTTATTTTTGTACTAGGTATTGAATCCAAGGCCTTTACACTGAGCTACACCCTTAGCCCTTTTAACATTTTTTAAGACAAGGTCTCACTAAGTTGCTAAAGTGTCCAGGCTGGGTGCTGGGATTGATATTGGAGAAATAGAACTCCCAACCTGTTGGATGTCAGATGTGCTGAGGTCGCATCCCCTGAAGTCAATGAACTGCAAAGGAGGAAGGAGGTTAAGAGTAGGAAGGCCTTACTGGGGAATAGGAATAGCTCTGAGAGACAGGAGGAGTCCCGAGTGGGTTGCTGCCGAGGTCATTTTTCCGAGATTATTTTATAGGGCAAAATCATGATGTGGGCACAAAAAATCACAAGATGGGTACAACGTGGGTCAAACTGTAATCAATCAGTAAGATTACAAGTATAGCCACTTAGCTAATATTGATCCACTAGGGAAACAGGCACATAGCAAGGGCGTGTAGATGATGTCATTAACCTTGGTTTATCTATGACTACTTAGGGACATTTGGGGAAGGGATGGGCCCAGGGATTCTGGTCACCCACCTGGGTGTCAGGTGTATTTTTGGGTTTAATGGACTGTGTGGTACCAGTTACAGTATGATCTCAAATTTCCATTCATCCCTTAAGGAAGCATGTAAGTCTAGTCATTGTTATTTTATTTGTTATTTACTTTTTTTTTTTTTTTTGGTGCTGGGGATGGAATTCAGGACCTTGATGCTTGCCATGCAAGCACTCCAACCACTGAGCTAAATCCCCAGCCACTCCTACCTTTTTTTGAGACAGGGTCTCACTGTGTAGTTCAGGCTGACCTTGAACTCACTCTGTAGCCCAGGCTGGGTTTAACCTCCTGTCTCAGCCTCCTGAGTGCTGGAATTACAGGCCTGCACCACCACGCCCAGCCACGCGATTTTAATCTGGAGGCCTGGCCTTCAGATGCCTCCAGCCACAGTTCTGATGTCTCCACCTTCCACTGACTTCCTTGGGCCCAGTGCCTCTCTGACTGTATGTTCATTTTTATCTGACGTGGCTGTCTGTAAAAAGATGACAGGTGCAGTGCACCGCGTCCGCTTTCTAAACCACTCTTCAACAGTGGGTTGGAGTTCAGTTACAGTCTGCAGAGTCAGGAGCTGGGCTCCTGGGTCCTGGGCAGCTACTGCGCAGACTCAGTGTGGTAAGGCGCAGCGTGGTCCCCGAGAGCGAGGCCCGGGACAGCCAGGGGTGAATGTTACGCTGTCCCGTAGTGGCAGCTTTCTTCTCCTCAGTTTTCGTTCCTTGCTCCTTTGTGCGGGATTGGACCCAGGGCCTGCACACCGAGTTACAGCCCCAGCCCTGTTTTGATTTTGTGTTGAGACAGGGTCTTGGTAAGATGCTAACCTGCCCAGGCTGGGCTAACCTCGGCGCCGACTTTCACCTCAAGGGGCAGGAAGGAGGGCGGTGGCCGCGGGTCAGCGCAGGGGCGGACCCCAACTTCCAGCGGGCCTTGTCCAGAGTGGGCGTGTCTGCTCATCCGCAGGTGTTCGCGGCCAGGTGGGGCGTGGAGCGGACTGAGGGGCGGCAGGGGCCGGGCCCGGAGTTAGCGGAAGCCGCAGGAACCGGACCCGAGTCCCGGGGAGGTCTGTGGCGCGAGAATGTGTCACTCCGTGGGAGGATTAGTCAGGATGCGCTGGGCGTTTTTCAAAAGCTGGTAACTTCCTTCGGGGATTACCGGGCTGAGCAAGCCTGGAGCGCAGGGCCGTCGCTCCCCACGCTGCTGTCAAGGACGCAGCTCCTCAGAGCGGATGCCCAGTCTCACCCGCGCCGAGGACCCCGGAGGTCGCGATGTGTGGCGACCCCAGGTGACTGCGGTGGCCCGGCCGGGGGGGTCGCGTGCCGGCTCCCGCCCTCGCGGATTCCCGCCAGCGTCCCGCCGTCAAGGGCGCCCCACGCTGCCAGCCAGCCGCGCGGAGTTTTGCTTCGTCACCCTGACTGCGTGTCCCCGAGCCCGCCCCTGCCCGAGCCGAGCGCGGGGCGGGGCTTGCGGCGGCCACTAGGAGGGATCGCGCGCCCGCCGGGCAGTCGGCGTCCGGCCGGTGCTGGAGCCGGAGCGGAGCGGGGTCCGAGTGGAGCGGAAGCCGAGCGTCGCGTCCCCGCCCGGGGCCCTGCCCTGCCCTGCGCCTTGCGCTGCCGTGCGCGGCGAGGTGAGCTCGCGGGGACGCGCGCCGGGACACTGCGGGGAGGGGACGCCGAGCGTGCGGGGTGCGCACCCAGCGCGGGCCTGGCCCGGCGCGCCGGTGTCACTCTCAGCTCGTGTGTGCCTCGGTTTCCCCCGTACGCGCGGGCCCGGTGACACCGACGTCCCAGGGGTGGTTGTGGAGATTAAGTGCTGATGTGTGCGGAGCACCATGTCCGTGTCAGTGCGGTCCGCCGATGATCGATCGCCCACGGCCTCGCGTTTCCAGAGGCCGCGGTGCAGAGTCCAGGCCGAGAAAGCGTGCACCGCTTGCTCCGCGGAGCGTTTCTGAATTCCGGGTAGACTGGGAAGCGGGGCGGGTCAAGATTCCCGCCAGCCTCCGGGCCATGTTTTTAGCTCGCGCGCACGTTTGCCGGCCGGCGACCTAGTCACCAGCTGACCCCAGCCTGTGAGTGGCGGGGGAGCCCGGGGACGCGCGGGAGGCGCCGGAAGCCCCGCCCGCCGGGGCGCACGCAGCCTCTTTGTGCTTGGAGGCGCCGGCCAGGAAGCCGCGGAAGCCGGGGGAGACCCCCGACGCCACGGCCTGACCGGGCAGGTAGGAAAGCCGCGCATGCGGGGCGTAGGGACGAGCCGGGGACACCCTCGGCACCTTCGGGGACGACAGGGAAGCGCCATGCGCCGGCGCGCGTGTGGATCAGGGCTGGGCAGACCTGGGTACATTCCGGAGAAGAGGGCGATGGAGGGGAAGTGCGAGGCTATTTTCATCTTTTAAAATTAGTTTTTCAAAGTGTCCTTTGTGTCTCGTTTTCCCTTCCACCTTCCCTCCCAGTTAGTGCGGTAATGTAAGCAGGTTAGCGCCGTGTAACCTGCTCCTTGTGAGTTGCTAAAGTGCTGAGAAAGGAGATCAGGAAATGCGAGGCTTCCTCTGTGATCCCCCAAGGGTGGGGCTCCCCGACACCCCGGCCTCCCAGAAGAACACCCAGGAACCTCTGGGTGAGGTCACTTTCCACCTGCTGTCTTTTCTAGCCTCGAGCAATCAGGTGGCTAGGAAAGGAAACCTTTCCCTCTGGCCGGAGGTGGGCACCGGGGCAGGCGAGATGGCGGCCTTCCCGGGCCATCCCTGAGGGGCAGGGAGAAGCTGGGAGCCCAGAGGTGTCCTCAGCTGTGTGGGTGCTCGGCCCCTCACCTGGGTGCACCTGTTCTGGGTTCCACCGCTTCTCTGTGTGTCCTTAACCATTCCTGTCCATGTAGTGTCTGAGAAGTGGAGCACTGCTGTCTCAGGGGGAACCTGTGGCTTGGGTTCAATTTAAAGTTACATTGAGATGTGTGTGCCCTTATTTGCATTTTTATTTACTATCTTTTCTTGCTTCTGAATCATGTTTTACCTTTTTTGAAGGACGAGTGTAGGAAATGGAACTAGATTTAAAAGACAAATAGCAAATTAATAGAAAATAAAGGGGATACGAAAGCTTTAAAGTAATTGTGTTATTCAGAACTTTAGTTTGCAAGGAAAATGAGACAAAGCTCTATTACTATTCTGCTCGATTATTTTCTCTTTACCTATGTCAAAATTTATACTTACAAAGTTAGACATTTAATTTAATAGTCCTATTGATGCTACTGGTTTTAATAGCAGTGGGACCAAAAAGAATCACTTTTTATAAGCTTTCAAACTTACTTTATTGATAAGATCTGACGTTTATTATTTTTTTTTCTGGTACCGGTTATTGAACTTGGAGCCTCATTCCTGCTGGTCAAGCATACTCTACCACTGAGTTAACACCCCCCCTTTAATTAATTAATTAATTTTTGAGACAGGGTCTTGCTATGCAGTCCAGGCTGGCCTGGAACTCACTGTATAGTCAGTGCACTTCCCACGTGCTGGGGAACTTGCCTGATCCTCCTGTCTCAGCCTCCTGAGTGCTGGGATTACAGGCACGCGTCATCGTGCCCAGCTTAATATCTTGGTTTTTAAGGCAAGATTACAAGTATTCTTACAGGGAACCTGCCTTACAGGTGATTCGGTGTCTCCAGAATTCCAGTTTTGAAACCACTGTCAGCAGCGCTAAGGGGAAGAGCAAAGTGAGTACACCAGTACTTACTTAACTGGATACTGTCACAGGCAACACTAAAGCCAGCAGCACAGGACGTAAGTGGTAAAGATGACAGCCACAGAGCAGTGCACGATGAACACCCCTGCACAGTGTGCAGACAGTTGCTAGTGGAGCACAGGTGGCCTTGTTACCAGTGCTGGATGGCGCCAAGGTCCAGCCTTGGGGGCAGACACTGAAACAAGGGCCAGCTCAAGCTGTCTTCTCAAGTTACAGAAACAGGCCCTAGTAGACAGCAGGAAATGAGCGGTAATGCTTCTGGCTCCTTCTTTGAGGCACCCTTTCTCTTTGGGGTGATAGCAACAGTGCAGCTCCTTGGTGCCAGGTGAAGGTGGAGGATGGGCCTGAAGTGCCTCCGGCTCACCTCAGAAGGGGAAGACTACTGAGAGCTGGGAGAGGCTTTGGATAGTCCTCCTTGGTGCTGATGACCATGGATTTCACTGTCTGCGAACCCACATGGAGACCCGTTGTGCCTTCTGCTCACTCCTGCAAGGTGACACACAAGGCTCTTTGCCGTGCTGCACTTTCACGGTAGCATCCGTTTTGTGTCCAGGCAGCCGCATAGCGGTGCCCCGTGCGCCCAGCCTGTAGTCACCTGGACGACCGGAGGTGTCACCAGGGCCCTCCTCACCTGGGAGCGTCTGTCTCCCCGCCTCGCCCTCGGGCTTGGCAAGGCTGCCGGCCGCTGGGCCACAGAGCAAGGGTGGTGGCTCTCTTTCCCTGTGCTGAAGTGTTTCGGTGTGCGAGTCCACGTTGTTTCACGTGAGTTGACCTTCGGGTTACCTTCTCTTCACCAGTAATAATGCTGTCTTGGGCTGGGGATGTAGTCGGGGTAGAGCTCTGGTCTGGCAAATGGGATGTCCTGGGATCCAACGCCAGCACCGCAAGTGACGATAATAACGATGTCTTAGTAGCGCGGTTGTCCAGAGACTCTTTTGGATACTGCAGTTTTTAAAGATTCTGCTGACATTCAGGGTGTCATTCCTGAGAAAAATAAACATAAATAATTTTGCATATAAGCAGACTCTGTGGCTCTGCCCTAGAATGACTGGTAGAGAAGTTTACCCTTCAGAATACAGTCATTAGTTGAAAGCTTAGTGGATTTAAAATTTTTGTTATATGGCAAATTTCATTGGTATTTTCTATAGTGGGATATATTTCTTTATTCCTCCTTACTGAGTTGACCTTTAAATATATATATATTTCTAAAGCAAGAAGGAGTGAAACTACTGGTTTGTTTATATATAAGCTTTTCTTTTTAGGATCTAATGTTTATTAAACATGCTATCTGTGGGATGATTTATGGTTTACTAAGTACATACTCATTAGTTGAAAATGCTGCCATTACACAATCCTCATTTTCGTTCCGTATAGTCGTGTGACACAAATTGCAGTGTTCCCGTGTTACACACGAGGTCGCTGGAGGCGGAGAGCTTAAGCAGCCTACTCAGGATGGTGTCAGTACCTGACACATCAAGACTGGAACCCATGTTTGTCTCCTTCCACAATTTATTTTTTTTAGAAGCTGATTTTAAAAACAGCTGTCTTGATCATAGCTAAGTCGATTTCTAATACATACTGAAAACCAAACTGCAAAAATATATAGACACAAAGGAGATTAAGATGGAAGAGAAAATGTACCTCATATTCTGCTACTGTGGCAAATCATGGTAGCGCTCTCACCACATCTCTTCAAAGCTCAGTATTAAGCAGATGCTTGGTGGATTCAGAGAGAAAAGCCGCCATGTAAAAAGGAACAGAAGAATGTAGGGAGGATAAGTATATTTGAGAGCAGGGTAAGTTTATCTGTTCGAATGTGGGATTGACCTGCTTCCTGGCTTTGGCTCCAGAAAGTCTCATAAAAATGCATTTGTGCCAGGTGTGGTGGTGTATGCCTGTAATCCCAGCACTCAGGAGGCTGAGGCAGGAAGATTGCCCTGAGTTCAAGGTTAGCCTAGGATACATAATGAGTTCCTGAACTACATAGTGAGATCTCACCTCAAAAAACAAAACAAAACAATCAGACAAACAAAAATCCATTTGTTACAGATTAGCCTTGCAGCAAACCCCCCTGGAATAGCAAGTGGGCCCTAGGGGAGTTCCTTCCCTACTTGGCCATACTGTATATAGACTTGTGGTGAGCATTAGGGGTCGTAGGAACGAGCATGAGAATGTTTGGAGTTCTTGAATCTGAACTCCTAGGAAAGGAACTGAAAAATAGTACTGGAGGAAGGGAATGGTCCATACTGAGTCTCGGGCGGGAACTCCTCAGACCAGAAACGTGAAGAACGGGGGAGTCCACTATGTGTGTCACCTGCACAAGTCTCACTGCCTGAGGAACTGGACTTCAGTGATGCTTTTTTTGTTTTTTGGAGATGGGGTCTCACTGTGTAGCCCAGGCAGGGCTTGAACTTGCGGTGATTCTCTTGCCTCAGCCTCCCGAGTGCTGGGATTACAGGTGTGTGCCACCATGCCTGGCTAATATATCTTAAGTACTTTGAAATTTTTAGATGAATTGCTCCTGTAGGGGGCAAATTGGTGTCAGCCTGTTTTTCTTCCCTGAGCCAGGAGAAAACGATGGGAGGGCTCCTATCTGTTGGCGCTCTTTTATAGACTGCTTTTACTATATTTAAAATGAATATCATAAACTTCCAAGAATATGGCCCACTGGAAAGGCAAACCTCTTCAGGTTTAGATCTTACAATTCTTAACTCTATTTTCACCTAAGATTTAAAACAGGTTTAAATGTTTGTTTGTAACTGGCCCCATGGGGGAAGAATACGGCCCTTTCATGATCCTGGGTCTCATTCTTCCCTCGTTTCTCCATTATTTCAGAGGGCTTATGAGGCAGACTTTCCTGAAAAGCAGTGAACTTTTAATGTGTAGGATCTGTTACTTCTGTGAAGTGACTCCTTGCTGATGTCTTGCAGTAGATACTGGACCAGAGTTGTAACCTAGATTAATTTATGCGTCTGTGCCTTAAGTGCGTTTCGGCAGCTGTGTTTGAGGACGTGAAGCCAGAGTTTATCTTGGAGAAGCTCACGGTCTGTTATAATAGAGCAGATGCTAGAGTGTGTACGTGAATGGACCATAATATTATGGTGTTGGTGGAAAGAGAATTTCTTCCTCAACTGTCCCCACTTCAAAAAAACAATTGTAATTGTAACTGAAGGATTTTGGGGGAACAACTACTAGGTTTTGCTTTGCATGCATTTGGAAGAAACTTCTGCTGATGCCAAAGAAAGATGACCCAGTGTAGACACACAAGGAGGGAAAGAAGGGCGTTTACTACAGCATTCCGCCCGACCCTGTGTAACAGCAAGGGGCTAAATGCTTGCTGTCGCCATGGATAGACTTACTGTTTTAGGGCTGAATTTGCAGGGAAGGCGACAAGAAACCACTCACAAATATTAATTAAGTTATTTACTAACAATAAGGAAGGTAAGAGAAAAGGAAAAACTCTAGGAATTCTTACCACCAATTCGCCGTTCTCATCACTGGTAATTTACAGCATGGGAATATATTCAAGCAACGATCTTAACTGTGGCTCAGAGGAGTAGCAGTCACGTAGGGCGTGAGAAGGAAACAGCAGTTGTGGAGGCGCAACCAACAGCAGCCCCCACTGAGGCACACAGGAAAAGTATCATCAGCAACCTTGGCAGGTGCTAGAGAGGGAGAGAAGAAGAGAGTGAGAGAGAGAGAGAGAGAGAGAGTGAGAGCGCACCTGGGTGCTGCACCCGTGGTTATCTATGCGCTAAGGAATGCCCCCTCCAGCAGATGGGCGTGTGCGACTTTATCTCAGGCATTCACCCCGGGTCTGCCTGCCTAGGAGCAGGATGCCACCGGAGTGCATATCAAAGTGAATTCTCTGTTGATAGTAAAGCTGGTCCTGCAAGGTTAGCCAGACCTCGGAAGAACAGGCACGCACCGGGAAGGTGAGACCTTTATCAGAACACGGCCATTCGCGCCAATTCTCAAAACCATGTAGTATCTCTTATACCCCTCCAGGGACAGGTGTGGGGTGTCCTGCTTTCTTTTTTTTTTCCTGAGGGACACCTGTTACCACCATGAAAGCTTTGGTCTTGTCAGCTGGGAGTGAGCTTGTCCTGTTTGTGGGCCTTCTGTGGTCACTTCCTCGCTGCTGGTGATGCTGAGGTGTGTGTGAAGGCAGCCGAGCAGCCTGGCACTATGCTGGGTGTCACTGCCCTACTGTAACGCAGCTTCTTCATCGCGCGGCCCTTGGCGTTATTTGGTAGCACCCTTTGCACCGGCAATTTAGTTCTCAAAAACAAAACAAGCTGGGCATGGTAGTGCACGAAGGTGACCCCAGGACTCTGGGAGGCTGAGGCAGGAGAGTCGCCAGTTTGAGCTGAGCCCCAGCAACTTAATGACTTATACTTTTCTCAAAATATAAAATGGCGTCCCCCCAAAAATAAATAAAACGGCGTCCAAATTAAACTGCACTTCCTTTTAAAAATTAAAAGAGGGCTGGGGATGTAGCCCGATGCGAAGGGCCCGGGTTCAATGCCCAGGAGCGCAGAAAGCAACCCAAAATACCTCTTCTTCATAGTAGGAACGGGAGGTGTGATGGGAAGGGATTTTTTGGGTGCAAGACCCCTAGCCCCCCCTTAAACTTTGCCACAGAGTTGTGTAGAAGTGTTTTTTAAACACTTAAAATCGCACTAGCTGTCTCTTGAAGGGCAGTCACTGCGCCCTCTGAGCCCTGCGGTGCCCGCTCGCTGGCGCGAGGGGGCGGAGCCACCGCCGCCCCGTGTTAGGGGCGGAGCCAGACCTCCCGGCCCCGTGCTGAAGCGGGCGGGGCGGCCTCCGCGCGCCCTCCGTGCAGGCTCCAGCGGCCGCCTTGTTGGGCAGCCGTTGGAGCTGCGCGGTGCCCGCCTCCCGCCTCGGCATGGCTGGCGGCCGGGCCTGCCTGCGGCCGCTGGAGGCGAAGACGGAGCTGACCGGCTTGCTCGGCGAGGCCCGGTGTTGGTGGCGCCCGCCGACGAGGAGCATCGTCGCCGCCGGTACCGGCCCCGGCTGGCGGCGGCGCTGGAGGAGGCCGCGCGCTGTTGGGCGGCGTGAGCAGCACGCGCGAGGCCGCGCCCGACGCGCAGTTCCTGGTGCCGGCCTCGGCCCTGGGCGGCTCGACGCCGACCTGCGCCTCTTCAGCCCGCTCGCCTTCTCCGAGCTGCTGCCGGCCTCTGGGACGCCGTGCAGCGTCAGGCTGCGGCGTGGCTGGCGCGGGCCGAGCCTTTCCACGTCCTCCTGGGCTCCTTCGGGTCCCAGGCGCGGCACTCGCGGCCGTGCCGGTCCGTTTAGCGCGCCTGGACCCGCGCGCCCTGCAGGAGATGACTGAGCGCGAGGTGGAGCGCATCGGGGTGCTGCAGGCCTACTTGCGCGTGTACCCCACCGTGCCCGTGTCGCACTTGGAGCTCGTGGTAGACCCCCACTCCTTTGCGCGCACCTTGGAGAACATGTACCACGTGTCCTTCGTCGTAAGGGATGGCTTCGCGAGGATGAGGCTGTACCACGACGGGCCACCCGTCCTGGAGCCCGTGGATGTGAGCCAGCTGGGTGAAGACGGTGCGCTCAGCCCCTGCGGTGGGAGGCAGGGCGTCATAGCTAAAGGTTTTCATAGTGCAGCAGCCTATTTTGTTGTTTTTTGAAGCACATACTATATCCCTTGCAAAAAAGTATTTTCAAGAACATCTGAAATTGTTTAACTGTGTAGTGTATTTTTCTTGGTAATTTGTAAGGCCATGATCTGTTATGAAAAACATTAACCAGCCTGCTTATGGGAAATGTTTTTGAATGCCTCATTAGTAATAAAAGTAAGTTTTGAATTTTATCAATGAAAAGGTATTGGGTTGGATGCCATGGGTCACACCTGAGATCCCAGCTACATGGAAGGCCAAGGCAGGAGGGTCCAAGTTCCAGGCCAGCCTGGGCAACTTGGCAAGGCCCTGTCACAGAAGAAAAAGGACAGAGCTGGGGGTGTGGTTCAGTGGTAGAGTGGTCCTGGACTCCGTCCCAAGTGTTGTTCCCCAAGTTGGGTGATTCTGTGTTGCTCCCTGTATCAAAGTGAAGCAGAAGCAGCCCGTAAAGGTCTCCTAGCCAAGTTGGGGCACGAGTGGCTAAAAAGGTTAATCAAGAAAATCTTTGTGAGACAGTTAATATACAATATTAAGAAAAAAAGTAGATGCCGTGCTTTGCTGTGAAGAGTGGGTATTCATGTTCTAAACAATTTCTGTAAGCGGAGTCAACAAAGATAGTGCCTACCTCAGCCAAGGAGGAATTGGAAGATGGGATGGGCTTTCTACGCGGAGAAGTAACAAGGTAATGAGGACAAATTCGTGGAGTTGTGAGAAGGCACACGGGAACCCACAGATGTGCGGGAAAACTATCTGTTCGAAGGTTAGGCTGGATGAGGACTGTGTGACCTCGAACATCCAGCTGTGAGCCGCAGCTGGTCCCAGTTTCTCTTTACAGATTGTCCTTCAGAATCAATAGCATCATGTGACAACTTTGAATATTTGTTGCAGTTTTGCATTTCTTAATAAGCTGGAAACGCTTTGAGCAAAAGTATGTTTATCACTCACCTAAAGCTAGCTAAATATGTTATCACAGATGTTCTCCACTTAGTATAAATACATAGATTTTTTTTTTTCTTAGTTTTAAGACTATAAGTTTTTGGGGCTGGGATGTAGCTCAGCAGTGGGTGCTTACTAACATGCACGAAGCTCTGGGTTTGATCTAACACTAAAAAAAGTCACAACTTTATTTGGAGATTACCACCAAAGATCTGGTCGTTGAGACAGTTTTAGAAGGCGCAGTGAATACGCCCATAAGCTGGTTTCCTTAGGAACTGAATCTGGAGGTGGCGGAATTCTGCCTCTAATGATTTGGCAAGTGATTATTTGTTATACTACAGTGTGCAGTGCTTGCCTGATGTGTGGTACCAGGAAGGGAGATCCTGACTGATGACCAAGATTGAGAGGATAGTTTTCACATTTGTGTATTGAAGGCTCTTTGCCAGTAGTGTAGTACAGAACTGCAGGAAAAAATAGAACCTCGTGAATCTTGGCAAATTATTTTCTAAAGTAGACTTTGTTGACCCTTTTGCACTTGAGGGAGTGCCAACTCCTCCTAGCATCTGTCACACTTCTATCTAACAGTGAGGACTCGGTCCTGACGCTGTGACATTCTTCTCCTTAGGCACTTTGGGCAGAGTAATCTAAACCTGAGGCTTTTGGTGTGCCAAGAATAATACTTGTCTCTTAAGATTGCAGTAGGGATTAAATTAGAAAATGTATGTGACAGCTACTTTGGAATAAAAATTACTAGGCTTGGTACAGTAAGGAAAGCAATAGATTTCTACTCAGTTCTTGGCTGGTGGGCACGACTCTTAGTCTCACTACTCAGTTTAGAAGATGGCGCAGTAAGGAGCAGATGGGACGTCCTGTGCCCGACCTGCCCAGCACAGCGTCTGTGTCATTCTGCATGGTGACATGGCTGTAATGGTTTGTTAACTGCCAGTCTCCTTAGACGTTTTAGATCCATAGCTCAGGTATCGGGCTTGAGTGTATTGCTGTGACACAGTACCAAGCATTCAGCGATTATCTCCAGTTTTGGGGGTTGGGTGTTCAACCAAATTGATTTTGCTGAGCAAAGATCAAAGTGTAGCCGGTCTGGTT
>PVJO010012959.1:14245-53728 GCA_004026905.1 Hystrix cristata | reverse complement strand
ATGAAGGCTTCAATAATGAATTGGAGGGAGGGCACAGATTCCAGTTCCTCACTGCTGGGTTTGCTACTCTCGTCGGGTAGAGTCTATGCCACACCATCTCAGGCAGCGCATGGGTGGCTGCCTTGGTCTTGGCATCAATGTCTGGAGAAGCCAGTTATAGCAAGGGCATGGAGTCGGTTTACTCAAAACAGGGCACAAATAGTAGCAACCAACATGAGAAAGAACGGGTTTAGGCCACTTTCCTTAAAAGGTAACCTCAGGTGTGGCAGGAGTTCCTGGGCTACTGCAGCACCAGCCGAGAATCCCTGTGGCTGCCAGCTGTGGCAGCTTCCTAGGCTCTGCCTTCCTCCCACATGCCAGGGCTCAGCCCCTGGGAGCCGAGAGCAGGATTGCCTCCTCCCTACCCGACATCACTTAGTCTTCGCCACACCCAGAACCTGTTTATCCAACCCTGTCTCACCTGGTTTGACCCTTCCAAAGACACATGCCCCCTGACTTGACAAAAGGTAGTTCTCTCTATTGTTTCTTTGGTACGTTCCCCCTCGACTCCTTTGTAAACCGCTTAGGTCTCTTGGCTTCTGATTGTGCTTCAACATCCTTGCTCCTGCTTTCAGATCTCCTCCTGCCAGCTCAGGAATCCCATGACTTACTCTCTAGGTCGCACGAACTCAGCTCCCAACACCTCTCTGTCCATCAGCTCTCCTGAGGCAGCCCCTGACTGTTTAGGCTAAAACACAGGCATGCATCTGCACACAGCACCTTGGGCACAAAGATGTGATGGATCTAGCCAACACAGGGAGGAGGTTTCGGCCTCTGGGACTGCAGCGGTGAAGCTTCTGACATAGCTAGGAGACTTATAACCCTATACAGCCACTTGGAGATTCTAAGGGTAATTGAGAAAGTGACCTTCCTGGGCATCCTCTTGCCCAGGGAGGGTAAGAAGTGGATCACCGTCATGGGAAGGTGGACATGTGGGCATAGATAATCTATTTAGCAACTGGCTTCCTTCTGCATGGCCAGGGTTAGGAAGGTCCATGCTGGGACAGGGGAGACGGACTGACAAATAGACTGTTCCCAGATGCAACTCCAACAACTGGTCAGTGGCTAGATTTCACCTAGTATAGATGCTTGTGGCAGAAAGACCTGGGCTGCTGCCTTGGCAACCTCCACCTAGACCTGCAACTGCCATCTGTCCTGGGGGACCTCTTAGGTTACTGGTCTCCAGGTGCCCAGATGACCCAGCAAGTACCCACACTGCCCTGCAGGGAGCAGAAAGCCAAGGAGCTGCCTCCTTTCACAGTTTATCAAGGTAGAGTGTTACCCAGCCCAGCTCCAGTTCCTTCCCAAAGCTAAATCTTGAGAGAAGGAGCCAGGCCTACAGAATCTCATTCATGCATAAAAGAAGAGAAGGTATCTCTCAGAGGAACCTGGCCCTATGGGTTTCAGTGCCTAGAAGACAGCATTAAGTTTGCCCTTTAGTTCCCAAGGACAGTGGCAATATTTGTGTGGCCTTCATCTTAAACACTTTCTTGTCATTGAGACAAAATACCTGGCACCCACAACTAAAAAGAGAGATATATTTTGGCTCACAGTTTCTGATGTCTCAGTCCTTGCATGGTTGGTAGCATGATGGAAGGGCCTGGGGCAGGGGAACGACACTCTTGTCATGGTGACCAGGAAGCAGAAGGAGAGGGAGGAGTCCAGAAGGGAGATAAACCCTTCAGGCCATGCCCCTGGTGACCCACCTCTTCCAAGCAGACCCAGCCTCTAAGAGCAAGTCAGCTATGTCCCCCATGATTCAGTCACCTTCCAAAAGCCCCACCTCTGGACTCATGAGGCTTTGGGAGACATCCCAGATTTAAGCCACAACACCTGGCATTGAAAAACCCTGGGGAGATCACATTACGACAAGTCTCTGGGTCTCCTCTTAGATGTAGACCATGCTGTTGGGGCAACCTGAACAGTGATGTGGTATTGAAATTGTCCAGCTACTGCCACTTTATCGAAGCTTTTGAAGAAGTTATTTCATCTGATCCTCAATTTAAGCATGCAAAAATTCCTCACAAGCACTGTTGTTTGGGTCACGTGTTTGTCTCCCAGGTACAATTCCTTTTGGAGCAGCGTCCCTCTTACATTCTGATCTCAGGGAAAGCTACGAATCATGGGACCCCCAACTCTTGCTTCATAATCTCCATTCAGACCACATCCAGAGCTGGAACACAGGGTAAGAAACATCACTTCCAGAGCAGGAACACAGGGTAAGAGCGCACATGCAGCTGGGCTTTCCCAAAATGCTGTTGTACCGCATGAAGGCTCTGTAGACATATTCATCACCCTTGTGTCACAGATGAGAAAACTGAAACTCACAGAATTAAAAAAATACCTGGTCCAAGGACCCATACTAGGCAATAGTAGAGCCAGGATTCGAATCCAGATCTGTGTGATCCCAAAATCCATGATTATTGTCCTCACCAAAATAGTCTCAAGGTACACTGCAGCTATTTGCAGCTGGAGGAAGAACAGGGAAATAGCTCTAGAGCTTGCCCACCTCATTAAGAGAGCTAGACACAGAGGCAAGTGTGGGATGCAGTTACCGCTCGTCTACATGCATAGTGTCCTGGTACTTCATCTCCCCACCTTGCTGCAATTTCCGGCACCCACTCATCATTGTGTCCTCACACATCCTACTCAGACAATGAAAGGTTTTCAGGCTTCTTCCATGTACACTAATTCTCAGATTTCAGGTCTGCCTTCATCTTCCTCTCCTGGAGAAAAGGCACCGTCCTATGCATATCCTCTATTTTCTTAAATTGTCCTTTCCTCAGTCAATTACTATCCCTTCTTTGTAGCCCCCCCCCCCACACACCCCAGCTTGCTATGAAAGCAGGTGGGAAGCCAGACCATCCCCATAAATACCAAAATGCCTATTCCATTTTGTCACCAGGCATTAGGCTTTAACCAAATAAAGCGTGGCTGTTGGGTGCACTGGAACCCTTTCAGAGATGGTTTATTTTCCTATGACCTGTGAGCTTCTTTCTTCCTGATGAATCAGCACTTCTGCTCTGCTCTCAAAGCTCCGTCAGTAACAAGGCACAAAGCTTGTCAAGGCTCAGCCCATAAATGACTCTAAATGCACCTATTATTCCACTGTTTTTCCAGCTGATTCCTCCTGAGTTCAATCCTCTGTTCTAGGCAGTTGTAAGCATCTGTATATCTTGCTAAGGGCTCACGGGGCTCAGAAAAACATTTGATTCTTTGGGTGTACTGCATGCTTCGAGAAAACAAAATGAAACAATTCTTATTGGAAATCACATTCTTTTCATAATCCTCAAAGAGAAAGCTTAAATACAGTGTCAACCACATTCCAATTAGCCCAGAAGTACACATCGGGCTGTGTCTGTGAAGATAAACTTTGAAGGATGACCAGCTTGACACACCTCTCGTGGATTTGAAACACACCCACCCCGATGCACTTAGAAGCTATGGAAGGTGCACTGTAATTTAACGTAGCTTGAGCACAATTATTTCCTCTTTAGGGCCTAAGGGTTGTGATCAGATGTGCTTGGGTTAATTCTTGCTGTCACTTCTCTGCTTCTGCTATGGACTCCATCAATTCCTCTTTTTTTTTTTTTAAAGTGCCTGCTTTTTCTAGGCACTGTGGGAGGGACACATTAGAAATGGACAAATAGATCCTTTCAAGGGCCTCTCAATACCAGTAATGTAAGCAGATTGTATCACTGGTGGCTGGACCCTGAAGAGAATTTCAATTCTAGCCCTAGCAGATGGAAATAGGCTTTTAAAATCCTTCCTCTCCGGATTCTAACCTGCTTGGAAGCTAGCTGCCCACTTTTGCTGGTCTCCTAGCAACCAAACCCCTTCCTCTACAGGCGCTGCCGCTGTCCACAGGGCCAGGCTTCGGAGCTGCAGCCTCTCCCTCCCCTCCCAGGCATAGGGCAGAGATGTCACCAAGGGGACGGGTGCCAGCACTTGGAGAAATTGCTAAATGGTCTGTAAATGCTCGGTGAGGATGACAATCCAAATCCAAATGGGGGCACCTTTTGCACATATTTCAAGAGATCTTGGGATTAAGCTTCATCCTTCTGCTTCCTTCCAATAATAGCTTGCATGCATGGAATGCTTTGTATTTTACAAAACACTTTTGCATCCATTACCTCATGCACTTCCCAAGGAGAACCTTGAGAGGCCTCTACAACGAGGCAAAGCATAAGGAAACTCTGTTAGTTCACTTTGGGGTGATTTTAAGGACCTCAGAAGAAACTCCAGATCATTCAATTAGTAGCGTTTCAAAAAAGGAGGAGAGAGATTTCTCTTTTTTTTTTTTTGGTTTTGAGACAGGGTCCTGCTTCTGTAGTCCAGGCTGGCCTTGAACCTATGGCCATTGTCCTGCCTCAGCCTCCTGAGTGCCAAGATTACAGGCGTGCGCCACCACGCCCAGCTAGAAATTAAGGGCTCTAACTAGCCTCTGTGACTGAGAGCTTGAAAGGAACCCAGGAAAGATGATGTAGCCTCTTTCTTCCTACTACTGTCTTTTCATTCTTCTTGTTTGCTCCCCTACAGCCATTCTTGCAATTAAAATTGACAGAGGAACTTGTTGTCTAGAATGGCTTTATTCTGACTTTTATTTATAAGATTCTTCCCTTTTTAAGATAAAAGGAAAAACAAAAGGGAGAAAAAGCTGTCTCAGTCTGGTTGGGCTATCGTAGGCTGAGGCAAACAAACAGAGACTCATTTCTGGTAGTTTCAGAGGCTGAAAGCCCTTGATCGAGGTTGAGCAGGGCTCATTTCTGATGATCCCTTTTCCTGATGTGCGTATGTGTCACCTTCCAGTTACAGAGAGCTCTAGGGTCTCTTCCAGCTCTTGAGAGGGGGGCCCGGTCTACGGACTCTGGACTCCCCTCTTAACCTTAATCACCTTATTGAAGGCCCCGTTGCCAATACCATTGCATGATAGTGAGATCTTCATGTTATGAATCTGGGTGTGGGGACTCAATTCGGTCCATAGTGAGCTCCTCCCTTCTCCTGCAGGATGGAAGAGAGGCAAAATTTCACCCACTCAGAAACCTGCAAAGTCTCCCTCCACTGGGGATGGAGGTCTTTGAAGAGTGGGGTCAGAAAATTTGGCCCAGTGATAAAAACCCATTTCTGTTTTCCTTTCTCATTGTGGATTGGAATCCTTTGGGAGCAGTTATTGATTCTGCAGCCTACAACATCTTTATCATTTTAATAGTATTCAGACTCTTAGCAAGGCTGTTCTAAAGGCTTCTAGAGGGGAAAGGGATCTCCAAATGCAACTAGGGGAGCTACTTCTGCCACCTTGCTCACCAGGATAACTGTGCTCACCGAAAGAGACAGTGTCACCACCGTACAAAGCAGCAGCTGCTATAGCTGTGGATCCAGCAGCCAGGAAGAACATGTATAGCCACCTTCTGGAAACGCAGCCTGCTCTCTTGCCCTGGCAGATTAGCATGTCCCCAAGCCATTTATTTTTCCTGATTGTCAGACCAAAGAGAAAAATAAGCACGCTGGTTTACAGCATCATAGAGCAGCTTTTCTTTTTTCATGAGCAGCTCTCGGTGAAGAGAATCAGACCAAAGTCCTGACATCTTTTACTTACCATCTCAAAAAGATAAAACATAAATGTAAATGTTTAAAATAAACTTTTCTTTACTTCAAAATAATTCTTTTTAAACAGAAAACTTGCAAAAACAGTACAGAGCGTTCTACATACCCCTCCCGCCAATTTAGTGTTCCCAATGTTCTTGCACATTCCCAAGGCACAATTGTCAAATAAGGAAACCAACATAGGTACATTACTATTGACTATATATTTTCTTTTCTGTGCTGCGGGTTGAACGCAGGACCTCATACATTCTAGGCAATTGCTACCTCTGAGCTACGTCTGCATCCCTACCCCTTTTATTTCGAGACAAGCTGGCCTTGAACTTGTAGTCTTCCTGCCTCAGCCTCCCAGTACCTGGGTGTGCACTACTATTCTAATTTTATTCACATTTCAGTAATTCTTCCACCAATGTCCTTCTTCTGTCCCAGGACCCAATTCGGGGTCCCAGGTTGCATTTAGTTGTCACACTTCCATTGCCTCTTCCCATCTGTTACGGTTCCTTAGTCTTTCCCTATCTTTCATGATCTTGGCATTTTTGAAAAATTCTGGCCAGACATTAATCTGGGTTTATCTGATGCATTTTCTCATGGTTAGATGGCAGTTAGGGACTTTTTGTGTTTTTTTCTTTAAAGAATACACCTGAGGTTGTGTTTCCTTCTCATTCCATCGCATCAGAGGGTCCATGAGAGCTGGGCACTTAGTGAGGGTGGCGTTCACTAGGTTTCTCACTGGAAAGTACTTGTGTTTTTCCTTTCAGACTCTATTTTTTGGTAATGAGTCACTATATCCGGCTCATCCTGGGTGGTGGGATGTGAAAGGAGAAAGTATCTACTATAAGTATTATATAAGATTTGTCTCTTGTCCCTCACTTATTTATGAAATTTGAACTTTCAAAACTCACAGTATACACTGTGGAATTTCATCATTTTTGGAACGAAAGTCAAAACTTCTCTCAAATAAGTGTATCAAAAAAAAGAAAGAATCAAAAAAGTGAATCAAAAAGTAGAATGCTGATCTAAAGAAAACATTACAAAAATCATAGAAATTTGATTTGTAATGGTTTTTTGGGGGGAAGGGGCTGGGGATCGATCTCAGGGCCTTGAACTAGCTAGGTAAGTGCTCTACCACTTTAGCTAAATCCTCAACCCAAATTTGAAATGTTTTAAATTGATAATACAGTGTTTTATTTTAAAAAATGCTTTAAAAAGCACCATACCACCAGAAAACATACCACCAGAAAATATAATTTTGAATATATATAACCAGAATATATTATTATAATTTCTATATAAATATATAAATTATATAATCAGAATATCAGCCATTGGGTTCCCCTTTCTTCCTCCAGAATGATTTAATCCTTGTTATTGGGGGAGCTAGCCAACTGCAAGATGTTTATGGCGACAAGCCTTGCTAATACCTGGGGATTATTTCTGAATTATATTCACAGAGCAGAGACGTCAGGGCAAAAATGATATCGCCCTGAATGGCAAATATGATATCACCGTGAATGCTAGTTTTCAGGATTAAAAGGAACAGAGAAGGATAAGGCCTTTTTTTCAAAACAGAAGTCAAGATCCTCACACAGTACTTCAGGCCAGGGATACTCCCCGGTCCTGCCTGGAAACGCAGGGGGGAAAAATGTAGCATTTGATAACATTTATGGCCTGGAGGGTTTCTCAGTGTGCCTTTTTCCAGCTTGAGGTTGGAAAAGAGAATCTGACTGTGTTTGAATAAGCCAGATGCTTTTTGGAAAAAGTCCAGTAAGGCAAAGAACGAAGCAACAGGCTTCCAAGCCCAGACCAGTATTAGTAACAAGCCTAAGCCCAACATTCATCCTAAAACCAAGGCAAAAACAACAATCACAAAACCAAATCAAACCAGAACACACAAATGGATTTTTAAGGTCATAAAAGCATATAGCAAAACTAATAGCCAAAAAGATATACAATGAAAAGAATGCCATTCTCTTACCCCAAACCTCTTGACCCTTTCTTGAAAGGTAAGCTCAGTGAATGATTTCTTGTTTCCAAATGCAAAGATGCTCGTTCCGTCTTTATTTGCACTAACAGAAAGGCTAGAAGCTGGCAAAGTGCCCGTCAGTAGTGAACAAGTAAAGTCAATTCTGGCTCATCCACACAATGAGATGCTATGCAGATATTACAAAGAACGAATTTGTTACAAAAGGGCTTGCATGGCAAGGTCAGCAGAATAGATTCTTAAGTGAAAACTAGTAAGGTATTTGGAGCATGATTTATCTTTCTGATTTAACTTAAGTCATAAAAACTTCATTCCAAAGTAGCGGGCCCAACAGTACCACTAGGGTTGGTCTCATCTGAAAATCTAGCTAAAGAAGTCACAGATGTTGAACAGTGTATTGGAGATCATACCTGTCAAAAAAGATGCGACTACTGTGTTGTCTTGACTCTTTAATGTCAATACAAATTCTTCCCTTAACAACAACATGAGCCTTCCCATGTAGGTCACAGCGTGCGGCAATAACTTGTTCTAAATACTGTGCTTCGTTGGTTCGAAAACACCCTTTTGGTCACATTTTAATAACTCTGAAATTAGGATGTATCTTCACATCTCTGTGGGCCAGGCAGCAGGTGATGATGAAACTATCATTCCTTGCATACACACAACAAAACTGGCAGACAAGGAACCAGAGATTAGGAAGAAAATCCAAGAGATGTTGGTGAAGAATTATTTTTTTAAGTCAAATTACCAAGGATGTGTGTGTGTGTGTGTGTGTGTGTGTCTGTGTCTGTGTAAAAGAGGCAGGAGGAAGGATCAGTCTTCAACCATTCTAAATTTAAAAAACAAAAACACACACAAAAAATTAGGAGAGCCAGACTTTGAACATGAAGAAATTTTAAGAATACTGGAATCAATTTATTTTGCTTAGATTTCCCTTTTTATGTATGTACAAGACTAATACATGATAAAAAATCTATGTCTAAATAAGTTTAAAGAGTTCTTTTTGTAAGTATAAAAACTTCTAAGAGATAAAGCAGAATGACATCAGAGTTTAATTGACAGTCTTTATTATATCTTAGCAGAACATTAAACAGTGACATGTTTTACAAGCAATGGTGTTTTAGATTTCATGAAAAGTGGGGCAAAGTTCCTATTTAAGAAAAAGGAGAATCTTATAGGAAATCGAGAACACATAGCTAATATCTCTGGTGGGTCCTACACTTAATTAAATCATCAAACTTTCAAGCACCCCTTTATATCTATGAAAGGTAAGGCTTGGATTAGGTAGACAGTGTTTGGAAATGAGCAAGAGACAGAGTTTAGTGAAAGTGTAAATGTTCCTTATGTACCTATAAAGTGCCTTCATGACAAGAAAGGGTCACGGCTGTTCCTATGTTTGATCATTTTTTCCCTCTGTAATCTAGGTTCCCTGATGCTGTTGTAGTTTGCACATTTCCTCTGATGGTACTATAACTGCTGCAATCACAAGACCCAGTCTCGAAGTTGCTTCCCAATTAGGAGGCATTTCTGGGACTACCTGGAGTGCGTCTCATGTAGTCCAAGTACGTTGCTTCACTGTACAGTATGAGGTTCTGTTACTTGTCTTCCCCTTTGGTCAGCTTTCTTTCCGTGGGGAATATTCACACCCTTGGGCACTCTGCTACTTCCCCTGGCTGCTTCAGGGTGTGCCTGGGAGTGCCCATGTTCCACAGCAAAGTCAGGGAAATAACCATCTCCCTCTGGGCCTACGCCGTTGCTAAGTTTTTAGTCCTCCTTGCTGACTAAACACAGTTGATCTCAGTGGACCAATCAGGCTTCTCCCTAAAATTTTTGAACTCGAGGAGCCCTAGTCTTTAGAGTGGTAAATCTTGTTGCTGGGGATTAAATTTGTAGAATAGATGTGAACACTCACCCTTCTTCATTCCCTAAAATCCATGAGGGATGGAGGTAGGAGATAAACCCAGACAATAGACACCAAACTGCCCCACTACTTGTTGTCTCCATTGACCAAAGTTTTGGTCTGAGGCCAAAGCAGGCTGTGGTCCTTTCCTAGAATAAATTCTCTATCTGATTACTCAACCCTGTAACTTGGAACATCCTCCTTCTTACTCAAATACTATTTCTCCCTCCTTCTCATCCTCTTGTCCTTAGAAGTTTCTGTTCCTTAATGACCAAATATTTCTGTATCATCACCATTTTCATCGAATAGTTTCTCCATCTTTACTCTTAACTGGTATCAGGCTCCCTCCCAAAGATCTACCTTCCTCTGCTGACCTCATACACTAGAACTACTCATCGTTGTACACTTTGTATGTTTTAGGCTCAGAAACTGATATCTTTCCCTCCTTGCTCTAAAATGCCACTTCTAAGCCGTTATTTCCTTAATCTCTTGTGAATCAAAACCACCATCATCTTTTCCCTCTGCTACTCCCTCCTCACATCAATCCTGCCTTTTCCAGCCCTCTTAATATTTCTCCTTCTCTTGCTGGTGACATTTACTCCTGGCTTGCAGCCTCCTCGACATCCCAGCTCATGCCGTCATCTGGGGGACTTGGAAAGTCCACTCAAACAACCATCCAAATCTCAGTCTCTGGCCGCTGGGGTCCCTCATCATCAAAGTCCTTCCCTCTACTCACCTCAGTTATCTCTTTCCACCCTCTCTCACATTCAATTCTGTCAGTTTTCGGAAACCAATGTCCATGCTAGTAATTTTGACATCCTGCTATCCAACCCCACTGTCTTATCTTACTCATTGAATTACTCCCACTGTACTTGCCCTTCAACAATATTGGGGCCACACTGGAGCTATTTCTGTGATTTTTTTTTATACTTTCTCTTTGTCTGTTAGCTCTTGGTAAGAAACAACATTTAGTTGTCAGAGATATTAGCGTCAGAACAAGTGTCTAGTACTAGGGGTGGCATGGTACCTGTCTGTCACAGAAGTCAACAGAGCTACATTTACTTTCCCTTCCTCTTTTTTTTTTTTAAACAGGGTCTCACTCTTTAATCCAGGCTGACTTTGAGCTAATTATGTAGCCCTGGTTGGCCTAGAACTTGTAGTGCTCCTCCCGCCTCAGCCTCCCAAGGGCTGGGATTACAGGTGTGTGGCACCATGCCCAGCTTCCCTTCATCTTTGATGCCTTTCTAGCCTTTTATTACAGATGAAATATTTTCTTACTGATTATTTAATTTGGGTATCTGATTACCTGTAGGACTAAGCATCTTTTTGTATTGTTATTGATCATTTGTGGATTATCTCTCTCTTTTTTTTTTTTTGAGACAGAATCTCACTATGTAGTTCAGGCTGGACTTGAACTGACTATGTAGTCCAGGCTGGCCTCGAACTCAGGGCAATCCTCCAGCTTCAGCCTCCCAAGTGCTGAAATTACAGACTCGTGCCACCATGCCTGGCTGTGGATTATCTCTTAATATCTTTTGCCAATTTTTATATCTGAGTGCTCATCTTTTCTTATCAACTCATAAGAACTTTTTATATATGAAGGACATTAGTTCTGTGGCATATATGTTGCAAACACATATTTGTATTTTTTCTCCCCAAGCCGAACTGTATCCTGCTTTATTAAAGATACTCTTCATAAATAATCATAGGATTTCAGGCAGGACATGGGCACACAATCATTAAAAATATATGGCTTTCAAACTCCCATTTTGAATGGACTACCAAAAATCAGAAACCCACTATAAACTACAGTGAAGTGTTCATTTGGTGCTCTGAACAGAGAAAGTTTAGAATGAGGTTGACATTTCACACTTTACATGTTGTTTGACAACTTTTATGAGTTGACCCTGACTTTCAGGAAATAAAATGAAAATGGTAAAATTATCAATTCAAAGAGCCACAATCTAGAAGAGCAACCATTGCTCTTTTGTGAGATATCATCTTAAAGTCACTGGCAAATCCAGATTGCTTGACATACTGATCAAAAAGTGTTTGGGAGTCAGGTCCCCAAAAGTCTCTGGTTTTAAGGGAGTAAGTCCATGCTGATGGCAAAGAGGGAGAGAAGGGCATAATGAATTGAAGTTTTCCCGCACAACAAGACCTGACACGCCAAGGTGAACTCACGTGTCAACATCCGGGAATCCCTCCTCCTGGGAGCCAAGAGGAAGTCTCTCAGAACTAGCAAGGAAAGGCGTCCCCCACAGCAGGGCAGCTTTGGAGATATTGTGTTAGTGACATCCACTCCTTCCCCACAAAACAACAATGAAGTGCTCTGGGTGCTAAAAAAAAAAAAAAAAAATAGGTTTAAAAAGTAAAACCAAAATCTGTATTTTAACAAAACTTGGTAAAATATTATTTTAAACCGTACAGTCACCAGATGTATACAGTTAGCAAAAAATGTACACACGTCACTCGGCATCTCCAGAACCCTTGGCTTTTTGTGCCTGGTCTGTTCTGGAATCTCCATTTTCTGCTGGGTTAGTCCCATCTTTGCCAGCACCAACCTTTCCCTTTTTCCCTGCAGGTACCTTCTCTCCCTTCTTCACAGGGGCCTTTTTAGTCTTGGGTGCAGGCTTTCCAGGAAAAGTTTCAGCAGACAATCCCGAGTATCTTCTCTTGGGCTTTGCCTGCTCCGGCATACGTGACAGCCTTTCTCTTAGGCACGGTGGTGAGGGCAGCTGGAAGGAGGGGCCAGACCCTGAGATAGAGCTTTGGTCTTTCGGGAGTTCTTCTCACCTGTTCTTTATGCTATTCCCACATATTTGTCTTTTAACTTTGATCAGGAAGTGTTTCCTCTTCTCTAGAAATTTTTAATTTTAAGATATCCATTTTGTCAGTCTTATTTATGGCTTTCGCCTTTGTTAGAAAGCTTCAACAAAAAGACTTCCCCACCTTTTTCTTGGGCTCTCTTTATGGTTACTACCTTATTAATTCGTAATCTCTCCGAAATTTACTTTGATATAAAACAAGTACTATATGGATTCAGCCTTTTTTCTCAAAATGGCCAGCAAGATGTCTCAATATTATTTATTTAGAGCCATTTGATTTCCATTAACTTTAATTCTATTCCATTGATATGTTTATGTCAGAAACATAATGTTTTGATTTTTATTTATAAAGTATTTTAATGTCTCCTAGCATAAGTTTCTCCCATCAGCAAGTTACCATGGTTCTCCATTAGGCAAATGTTTTTCCACACCCCTTAAATAAAGTTTTGTTGTTCTCTTCACAGAAATAAAATGCATAAATTTATTTATATCTTTTATGAAAGGGATTATTTTTACAATCTGTTTTGTTTTCTGTCTTTTGTGTTCTCCTGCTGTTTCTTTTGTTTTCTATATTTTATTCTATATTCTGCGATGTATTAAAATAATAATAAGGTTTTTTTTGCCTGAAATTCTCTGCGGTAATTTAGAATTCAGGAATTCTATGTTTAATTATTCTACTAGGTCTGTAGGCTTAGAAAAGTAATCCTTAAATTTTTATTCCTTTTTCAGTGGCAAGAACATAAACCTTTTCATAAACCTCATGTTATCCTTTTTTTGTTCAGTTGTCAATGAAACAAATAGCTTCAAACTCAGGGTCTGCCAACAGAGAAGGTATGTGGAATTGGCTTAGTCTTTTTGACTAAAATCTTGAAGATCAGGCTAATAGAGGAGACCCTAGCAGACAACTGTTGGTGTATATTTCTGAGGGTCCTAAAGATTCATTCCAATGAACCTGCAATCCACTCCAACCTATAAATTTTCTAAACAGTAGTCAGGTACAGTTGGTAGTTTTCCATCAATGTCAGGGATGAAGGGTACACATGTCTAGCACAGTACCCATTCCTACCCCTGCCCACAAGGTAGAGGTGACTCTTTATCCAGGATGTGGAACTTCCTCACGTGCTCCAGTCACTTCCTGTTCTGTTGGATTCTGGGAATTGGTCTCCACATAGCATAAAGAGCTAGGCGATGGGGTAATAGGGAATTGAGCTCAGCTCAGTCAGAGCACGACTCCTCCACAGTTAGGAAATGACAATCTATTTTTCTAGATTGTTGAGTGTGCACTGAATTGTGTATAGATACCAAAAGAAGAATCTAAGTACTTCCCCCTGTCTCTAAGTCCATCTGTCCTGTCCCTTCAAAGGGTGGAGCATACAGCTTACCATTTTGGTCTATCTTCACAGCATTTTAAGGAGAAGGTAGGAGGAACTGCTGCCACACTACTCCAGAAGCCATCTCTCTAGATCTATTTTTTCAAAGTAAATGATGCTGGAAATGCAAAATTTGAAGTTCTTGTGGGACTATTATATCACCTTCTTTGCATTCACAAGGTATTTCACTTAAGTAATCTAAGATACTTCTTACTTTTGCATGTATTAATGCAACAGTCAAAGGTTAATATTTCATTAGGGCTGAATTAAGAATTTACAGATATGCATACTAAGGGTGACTATTTGAATAGGGTACCAGCTGCAAGAGGGGAAAAATCCATCCATATCAAAATGATTCATACTTATCCTAATGGCGTTTCATTATGAGAAAGTAGAGTATAGTCAAGTTACCTTTCTCCTAGCAGGACATCAGTGATTTTTCTTTTTTTAAGGGAGTCCTGCATGGGGCCTGACAATGTGAAAGGTATTTAAGAGCTGAGATGGGCATAGAGGAGCAGATAAATACAGAGATGACACAGAGGGAAAGAGGAAATAAAATCTTTTTCCCCCAGCCTTTTAATTACAAAAAAATAAAAACTATTGTTTCTTTGCTATGGCACGCAGTAGCTCCGATCTTTGTCATTTTAGCACTTGCTTTTATAACTCTGCCTCTAATAACTGTACAAGCCTGGGCAAGTCCTGCGTCTGAGTTGTACCAGCTGTAGAGGGAGGCAGGACTATGTGGGGGAAGGAAGTGGGTAGCCCGGCCACATCCAGGGCCAATATTTCTTTGGCAGGTGTAGCTAACGCTCAAGCTGGGATTTTCAGGGAACTGCGCGGTCTTGGGGGTAGGGAGCGGGAGTAAACATTTATTAATCTCTGTTAATAGACTCTGACATGAGAAATCTGTTGTCCAGATCCCACTAGACTCAGAGCGAGAGCAGCACAACTGAGGCATCTTGTTCACATCCCAGCACCTCTTTTTAAGAGACAATAAACTCAGAGAATGAAATATGCCTGGGGAGGAATAGCCAGGTGGCAGAAATTAAAAGCAAAGAACACACACACCACCACCACCACCACCACCACCACCACCACCACGGATTGGAGGAGAAAAGGTTAAGATAGATGCCAAATATTTTAAAATTAGAATATTTAAAAGTGGCCCTATGGAGAAATAATGCTATAAATTGCTGCTGTAGCTCCAGGAGGCAGGACCCAGAATAAAGCCTGGAATTCTTGGGGGAGGAGGGATTTGACTGAATGGAAGGCAGAATTTTCTCACATTGGAGATGGTTTAGCTACAAGAGAGGCCGTCTGCTGAGTCTGTACATTTCTTTAGTGCTTCCTTTATGTGTTAAATCAGAGCTAGGGAGACACAACTCCAGATTCCTGTTTGGAAGGAACAAATAATTAGAAGATGCCTGATGTTCCTTCTAAGATTTCTATTCCAGTTCCTTATCAGAGTATGGGATTTGTAACTGAAACATGATTATATTCAAATGCATGTGATCCTGTTATGTCCAATCAGGCCACCCCACAGGAGAAATATGTATCATGGAATCGTTGGGCTCACAAGGGAATCTCCTCAAAAGGGCTTATTCTTTTTTCCAGAATTTCAGAGTTACATTTTTGCAACCCAGTCTTTGAACGGTTACCAGAAAAATCACAGCTCTTTTCCGATGTGGAGTGGTATTTTCAAAATACCTCTTGACTGAAATTAACTTCTGCCTCCTGGCTCTCCCTATTTGCTATGAAGTTTCAGCCAAAAGACTGGGGAAAGGAGGAGAAAGGCTACGGAGGAACAGCTGCGGAGTGTCCACCTTCTCTTGCTCAGGCTACTTAGAGTAAGACCTGGGCAGACAGAAGAGACATGTAAAAGAAACACCCCTCCTTCTGGAAAAGAAAGAAAGAGAGAGTGCGATGCTTATATTTTAGGTGTCAACTCGACTGGTTTGAGAATGCCCAAGTGGTTGAGGCAGTGCAGTTTCTGGGTGTTTGTGAGAGTGCTTCTAGGGGAGATCGGCAGGTGGGTTGGAGAAGACCCACCCTCAGTGGGGAAGATCCACCCTGAGTGTGGGCGGCCACCTTCCAATCAACAGGGGATCATATGGAACAAAAAGAGAGAGGAATGGGAATTCTCTCACTGTAAATATGTATATCTTTTATCAGTCCCCCGCCCTGGAGAACTCTAACTCAGGAGAAGAGAGCCTGTGCCCAGAATTCTTCACCAAGGCCTCAGCTCTAAGAAAGAAGAAATGTTAGGCAATTTATAAGCCATACTGGGGGAAGTAGGTAGTAGTTTTGCTTCATGTCAGCAACTTGGGAAGGAGTGACTCTGAAAGGCTGTGCTGCTCCAGCCAGCGAGGCCACAGCAGAGTAGCTTGGTAACTGACGCAGCCTGATTTGCCAGAGTTAGGTTTTTCTGATTTTGAAGTGGCATGAGTATGACCTAGAAGTTCCCACGCACCCCCAGGTGGGTGGGCATTCAGGGGGGTAGCCGAGTTGAAACTTGACCTGCAGGGGTGCATGTAGGAGTGAGACTTCTCCAGGGATAGGGAGAGGACACGGCAGAACTGATGTGCACTGCTGTGATTCAGTGCGTCTGAGAGTCCAGACCTCAGACAACAGCAGAGGAGGCCTAACGAGCAGGGATGAAGCAGACAAAAGACACCATCGCCACCAAGGCCAGTGGTGACTCAGAGAGCCGCAGGGAAGCACAGGAGCTTATCAAAGACCTTCCTCCCTGCAGCCAAGGTCACCAAGAGCTCCCCTTCCCCGTACCCCCAGGAGCCATCTTGTAGAGAAGCAAGGAAAATGGCTGGGTACCATTTTCACATAAACGGATTGAACATTTTCTTAAAGACACTGTTCAAATGATTGCACCCCACCAGCTGATAAAATTGGACTAAAATTTAGGAGTTTTTTTTTTTCCTGGCTTCCCTGCAGGTGGGATCTATTGTGGAAAACATAAAGAAAAAACAGTTCTCTTTACTCATTTGAGGTAGGGTATAAATAAATTTTTGACTTGCTTACAGACGCCAATAACATAAGAATTATGTTATTGACCTTGCAGCAGATGAGTGTCTTTCCAGTGCCTAGAGTGGTGCCTTGAACATAGGATGTGCCGAGTAATTATTTCCTAAATTAATTAAGAGTCAATTTTCAGTAATAGAATGGAAGAATATTTTTACAAATTCAGATATATTACTGTGGAACTATCAGTCACTTCCTTAGAAATATCACTCACTTCCTTGGTTCGATGCAGGCTGTCTGGGGAATCTATACAATTCAGTCTCATCTGAAACAGGACTAGCAAGATAAGGTATCTCGTCAGGGAGAAATTGAAAAGATGAGATGGAGTAGGAGGGACTAGCGTTAGAAAGGACTGTGTAATAAAGGTCACTGAGAGGAGACAGAAGGAAAAAATCAATGAAGAGCTGCTAAAGACAGAAAAAAAAATTTGTAATAGCTGAAGTTAATTGAAGGCCATGACAAATGGAGTTGGGTTTGGGTTATGTGGATGAGGCTGAGTATAGTCCATTTTATTTTTATGCAATATCCTGAAAACTTCATGTCATAAAGCACTTAACATAAAACACTCAATAAGAGAATCAATTGTAGACTGGAAAAGACATAAAAATAATTTAAAATTTTTTTCACATTGCATTTTCATACCAATTAATTTCAAAATGAGTTGCTGGTTTGTTGATTTGCATTTTTACTGTTGAGCACAATTCTCTGCATCGGCACAGCTTGGTACATTCAGGATGTGGAATCAAAGTCCCTAGAAATTTGTTTTCATAGAACACCATATGATGGAATTTCTGCCAGGCTAAAGATGGCTCACGCATATTTTTTTTGCTGCATCCATCTCTTCTGACTCTTTTTATTTTATCGACACCATAAATCTAATATCTGTTCCCACTCAAAATTCCAACACCTCTTGCCTAAACCAGGGTTAGAAGGTACAGGTGACTTTCATGAGCCTTCTCCCCTGAGTGCCAACCTACTGACTAAACATCTTCGCTCAAACTTCGATATCAAACTGACCCTTCAAACTTAGATTTCTCCAAACCAAACTAATCAGCCCTGCTCTTCAGAGCAATCTCAGTAAATGGCAATTCCATCTTCTGATGGCTCAAACCAAAAACCTTGGCGCTCTAGACTCCGTTCATCCTTCCACACCTCACGTGCATTCTGTTACCAAACTCTGTATGCTCTCCCTCCAAATATTATCACTCTGCTTCACTTCCTCTCTTCCCCGGGCAAGCCATCAACATCTTTCATCGGGACTGTGACATCAGTACACAGGTCCCTTTTGCCTTCCCTAGAGTAGCAACAATGTGTCTTTAGATTGTGCCACCTCTCTGGTCAAAGTCCGTCAGCAGCTTTCTGTTTACTCAGAACAAAAGCCACAGTCCTTATGTGGCTGCCCAAGCCCTTCATCCTGGCCTTCACTTTTCTCATTCACTTTGCCCCCTTGCAGTTTCCCCTGTCTCACTATGTTCTGGACACACCGGTGCCCATGATGCTCAGAAATGAAGCTTTTTGTGTCCCCGTCTTGGACCTCTGCCATTGTTCCTCCCGGCTGAACCACTCTTGCCTAGAGAGAAGCATAGCTCCCTCCTTGTATCGGAAGCTTCACGTCAAGGAAGGCCTTTGGTGATTGCTCTCATGGAAAAAGCAATTTCTTCCCTCTTGCTTTTCCTCCACCCTACTCCTTCCATTCTCTTTAACCCACTCTGTTTTCTCCGTCGTTCTCACCGTCTGTCCTATGGCATCCACTTTTTTTTTATTATTATCACTATTTCTTGTCTGATTCCTTTAGCTCCTCTTCTCCTAGAATGTAATTTCTCTGATCCTCTCCTGGGGATAACTGAGGAACAGAACTGTTCGTTTATTGCTTTATCCCCAGAATCTAGAATGGTACTTGGCAGATAGTAAGTGGTTAATAGATATTTGTTGACTAGATTGAATGATCGTGCAAGTTATTTAGCCACCCTTAGCTACCCCTTGGCGCTGACATTTTTTTCAGGTACAGTCCAAGAAGATAAGAGACAGGTAAGAGGGGTTGGCCTGGTTGGCCCAGACAGACACTTCTAGGCGGGACCCTGAGAAGCCATCTCAGTTAGGGGAGCAAGCATCGTTTATAGGGATCCGTGACTTATGGACCACGGCCACCTATGGTCTTCTTTCTCAACCTTTCCTGCTTTTGCTTCTCTCCTTCTCTCTCACTAGCAACACCATCATGGTCAGAAAATGCTCATGAAGGTTTTGTAAAGCCCTTTCTGGTTGTAGGGCATCTGCCACGAGCAGCTGCAGGGCTCCAGGGCATGAACTGCCTGATATTTTTAGGCAAAGAGAATGTTTAGCAATGAGCTCACTTATGTAAACTAGAACAGAATAGGATTGAGCCACCTGCTCGTGCTACTGCAATGTGACTGGTGGCCCCAGGCCCTGGGGACAGCGTTGATGCAATTAGTCCTCGTAATTGAAGGTCAACTGTAATTAGCTAGCTAATGCAGAGGTTGACTGTAGATTCTAGGAGACCCAAGTTGAAGCTCTGTCACTCCGTGACACTGAGAAAGCCACCTAAACTGGAGAGACTGTGATTTCCTCATTCATGAAATGGAAGCAATAAAGGTACTTGCTTCAGACAGCTGAGGTGAGAGTGAAAAGAATACTCAAGTCAAACACATTTGCATGGTGCTTCCTCCATAGCAAGGACTCAGCTAGCACTAGAAGCTGCCCTTAGGATGGTTCTTTCTACCCAAATTGCACAATAAAGCTCCTGCACCATGAGAGATTCCTGACAGTGGAAAATCGCTTAATTCTTCTCCTGCACTCAATGGCTTAATGTGGACCATTTGGACTCTGAATTTTCAATGACTCTTATGTCCTTGAAGTTGCTGTATGGCTAAAACTGGGGATTCGTGAGTGAGGCTGATGGATGAAGAAACAAAGTAAATGTTTACCTGCATTTTATGTGCTTGGTCTGTTAAACAGCTCTGTTTGCATTGACTTGGCCCAAATTGATTAGCCATTTACAGGAGACCTTAACCATGCACTTTTATACATAAAGTTGATTCTGTGGGTTTTTTACAAACTGCTTTGGTAGTATTTTAGAGTGTTTAGAGTATAGCCTACCGTTATTATCAACTGCAAACAAATGAACCTTGCTCAGACATGGGTCTCCCATCATGTGGCCGCCCCAGAAGGGAATGTGGCCCCACATGTGTTGAGGGCATCCTGGGGTAGCTTCTCCTTGGCTTGATGTTTGTCTCTGTGGTTTTTGTACATATGTCAAACTAGAAATCTTTGAGAAAAACCAACAAAAAACAAAAACGCTTTCTTTAGCTATCCTCCACAAAACCTAGATGTGCTAAGCATATGAGAGATCTTGAGTACAGGGGAGTGGTTAAATGAGTGGACATTTAGTGAGACTGGGTTTCTAACTCTCATCTGCATTCTGCTGTCTCAGGGCATTTTGGAGTCACAAATGGCCTCTCTCTTCA
Organism: Hystrix cristata; assembly: GCA_004026905.1. NCBI lineage: Eukaryota > Metazoa > Chordata > Mammalia > Rodentia > Hystricidae > Hystrix > Hystrix cristata. Next base: position 33,491 of record PVJO010012959.1, on the reverse strand, counting down.
ATCCCTTAGTACTTATGTCTTCCCATTCGTCAAACCACAGGTCTCTGATAATACGCATTTTTGTACATTTGTGTGAATGAGTGTGTGTGTGTCTGTGTGTTTGAGAGAGAGAGAGAGAAAGAGAGGGAGACAGAGAGAGACAGAGAGAGAGAAAGAGAAGAAAAAGAAACTGTCCTGGCCATGAGATGAGATTCAAATTTATCCAGTAATGAAGGGCCACAATGAGGAGTTGACGTCTATGAAGGCTTAGTGTGAAGCAGAAGGGGAGGTTGTTGCTGGAGTTCATGAATGGAAAGCTCAATATTAGCCTGCACAGGGATTTAGCTCAGTGGTTAGAGTGCTTGGCTTGCAAGCACAAGGCCCTGAGTTCGATCCCCAGCACCCAAAAAAGAAAAAAACAAACAAAACCAGCCTGCACATTTGTTTTGTAGCCCCTCCCTCAAGGACTCAGGCCTGAGACTGTGGAGAGGGACCAGAAGGAAGAAAGATTTCCGCCAGGGTTGAAAATACCCAGAGACCACTGGGCATCTCTGTAAGGAACTCTGCTGGTGTGGATACACTTTGGAACTTTGGGAGCACAAAGTAAGAGGACTTGTAGTAGAAACATCAGCATTCTCAGAGAGGTGCTAGCAAAGGTGGCCAGTATGAGGCACTCCTCCAGTAGCTGGGAACCACACCAACATCATGGTCCTCATGTTGACACTGATTGAGCGCATCCATGTGCTAGGCACAGTGAAAGCCCATTTAATTCCATTTCGCAGGTTGAGAAAGCTATTCAATTGTCTCAGGTCACACACACAGCATGTGATTTTTTGATTTTAATCTAGGTAGTCTGATTCTAAACCCTACAATCTTAATCACACTTTGATACATCTGCAGGGTTGTATGAAACAGAATAGACAGCCCAAAAATAGGTTCAAATACATATGAGTGATATAAATATTGTAAAGGATATAGCTTAATTCACTGCACATGAAGATGAATTTATAAATAAATGGTATTGGACAAGTACACAGCCATCTGGAGAAAGATAAAGTTGGATCCCTACCTCACACTATACACTCAGATAAACTCCACATGCATCAACTACATTGATTAACATAAGTATAAAATCTTAAAATCTTAAATAAAAATGTTTACAAACTCCTTTATAATGCTGGAGTAGAAAAGCCCTTTCTAATTATTCAAAATCCAAAAGTCATAAGTGAAAACCATGATCAATTCAATTATATAACAAATACAAAAGGCAAATAACAAAAATGAAAAAAAAACTCAGAAAATGGATTAATCTTTGCTTATCTCAAAGGGATCAAAAATTGATACAGTGAAGACCAAGGACTTAACAGAAAATTGGCAAAGGACATGGATTAGTCACAGAGAAAAAACTGCAAAGGATTCTTAAATATATGAGAAGATCTCACCATAACTCGTAATAAGAGACATGTGATGAGACGCCATTTGAAATGATGCTGAGGTACCAATTTTTAAATATCTGATTGGCAAAAATCCAAATATCTGACGACATACACGGTTGGTAAGGATGTGGGAAAATAGACATTCTCCTTCACACACTGTTGGTGAGAGTTCATAAACCTGCAGTCCTGTGGAGAGGCAATTTGATTAATATCTATTAAAACACTAATGCATTGATCTTCTAACCCAACAAGCCTACTTATGGGAATTCATCCTACTGATTTACCTGTACATGTACAAAATTACAGAGGCCTGAGTTAAGTTGTTCGTCTTGGAAAAGGTTGGAAGCAACCCAAGGGTCCATTAGTTGAGATCCAATTGAACTAGGGTAAATATTCACAATACAATATCCTGCATTTGAAGAATAAAAAGAAGAATACACAGAGACCACTTTATGTATTGATTTGTTAAAATATGCAGCACGTAGCACCAAGTGAGAAAAGCAAGGTATAGAACAAGATATTTTTTTTTTTACCTTTTGGGTAAGAAAGGGAGAAAATAGAACTATGTGTTTGTGTTTTCATAAAAAAAAGAAAATGGAGGGAAATGCAAACTAGGAAAACTGTCTCAGGGGAAAAAGAATAAAAAACAAGATAGATGAGGATGGGAGAGAAATCTTTCATCCTATAATTTTTATATTATTTTCATTTTTTAACCATGAGAGTGTATTAGCTAACAAAAATAAAACAACTCGAAGATCTTAGTTATTTATATATCGATGTTTGTCAGTTGCTTTCTTCAATGCCATGTGTTGAATTTAGCCTTGAATAAGAGACTGACCTAGTTTTCATCTATCATCAAAAATAGTGAACTGAAAAAAAAAAAAGTAAACTGATCCCGAGGTTATTGTCTGAACAAAATCGAACCAAATCGGCTGTGTTTGGTCCAAAAGTATAGACAGCAGAGGCTGAGCAGGACAGTCTCTCTAAATTCTTAGAAATTTTTGAAGAGCCTTATCATTGAGTAGTATTAGGTCAAAAAATGACAATAATTCAATTTAAAGTTATAATTGGCCTTCTCCAAGAGAAATAGTTCTCAAGACTATTTGAGAAAGGAAATTCAGGTCAAAGCCACCACGGGGCTCTACTGTCAGGTCTGTGACCTCGGGGAGCCCTCTGCCCATCTAATGCGTGTGCCCATGAGGACTAAGTAGGCCTCAGAACTGGAGACCTGGCCGGGAAAAAAGAGGTCGAGGTACACCTGCAGCTTCCATCGCTTTGGCTGTACCAGGGATTGAACCCGGGGCCTTGCGTATGCCGGGCAAGCGCTCTTCCCCTAAGCTGCATCCCCTGATTCCACCACTTTGAAAGACAATGGAGGGACCTGAAATTGAGGGGGGAAAAGAAAAAAAAACACCAGGCAAAAAGAATAAGAGACTCAAAAGAAGATTAACTAGATAAAATGAAGCAAAAGGGAGCTAACAGTTTTTCAATTCTGACTCTGCAAATATTTTGTTAAGTCTTCTCAATAGCCCTGTGCGGTAGGTTTTATTATACACAGTTTAGAGACAAGGAAACTGAGGGTGAAATATGAGTTTGCCAAGATCAGGAAGGTAGTAAGCAATGAAGTCTGCTCTGTCCCACCACAGTCTCTGCCTTTTCCACTGCAACTTGCAAGTCTGCATTTAGCAACAGGCTCTTTAGAAGTTGTGCCCTTCTCCCAGTAGCCCTCATTTCTCTTGCTGTCTCCAGTTGCAGCTTCCACCAACAGAGAAAGCCTTCAAGCCTTCTCAGATATGTACCGTTGGACTCGAAGAGCTTCCCGGGTCCCACATTTTCTTGCCTTTTTCCTGTCAGTCAAAGAGCTCTCCCTACCCTGGCCAGGGCCTCATATGTAGCTGTTGTTACCGCTTTGCGGATGCACCCTGAAAGGATGCCCACACTTTCTCAGCGTTAGGGTCTGTTTTAGACCTTTTATTTCTCGAGGAACCAGTGACACTAACTTGCATCAGGATCCAAGTTGCCCTTTCCTGCTGGTACCCTCGGTAGAGTCCAGGCAGCCTCATTTACCCCGTCACCAACTTGTCTCAGAAAACCCTCTGATGGGTTACAAGGAAGGCTAAGCTTTCCCTTTGATTTCAGAGGCTTTATTTGATGGCAGAGGTTCTTTCTGACTTCACCTTATTTTTTCTGAACTGTGGTCTTGATGCCAACCCTTGAAATGCCGGGTTGTATGACCAGATCTGCCTCACAACCTTTGGAGTCACATCACAGTGGTCAGCTAAGCCAGCAGTCGGGTCAGGACGCTGGTGGTGATTGCAAACATTTCCCTCCAAGCCCTGCACCTCCCAGCCACCCAGACAGACAGCACAGCCTTTTTTTATTTGCACCCTAGTACTTCTTGCTGCCTGCCCAGCGTTCCTTTCCTATGCCATCAATAAAACCTCAAATATACTTAATCACTTAAATACCAGCTTTGTGGTGCTATACATCTGATCAAGGTATAAATATACAGATACATAACTGTGTAAAACACACCAAATACTGCTGGTGTTTACCCAGGTTCATATGCTACTGTCCTGAGGGATTCGCACCAATTTTTTTCTCACTCATTCCTCTCTGTGACAGCCCACTGACCTTTTGTATGAAACAAGGCCGTATCTGTGAAGTTAACTTCCAGCACTGCATACATTTTGACTTGTAAGCAATAAAGGGACATCTACAAGTCCTGACTCTTTATAGATAGATCTAACACATACATATGCATCATCCCCCAGTGCCTCAGATTAGAGGCCTCTGGAAGAACACAGCATTCATTTATATTCTCCTCATCTCTGGAAGCCGTCATAAGCAGTTACTTTTTTATTGATGAGCCAAGAGCCCATAGGCCTGAGTTCCGTCTCCTGCTGGTCACCCCTCCGGCTGACCCCTTCTGGGAGCCTGTGGAAGCGATTTCCCATCTTGAAGTCTCTCGGAAGCTTCTGGAAGAGATGCCCCTGGCAGTTATAGTCCCTACTTGAACTCTGGGAAACAAACCACCCACTTTCCATACTGTTGCAATTTACTGCAAGTCTTAGCATGAACAGGCTCCGTTTCAGCCTGGCACCCAAATGTCTGGGGTTTGGAAATTTATAATTGGTACTTGAAAGAGCCATGAGCACTTCTTGGATTAAAAAAAAAAAAGTTGAAAGGCTTTCTCGCAAACATTGCTACTTGCACTTGCCAGGTAATTTATAACGTTCATCCTCCTGCTTCTGTTGCCTGTGTCAGGGCGAGGACTTGGTTTCTGAAGAGGACATCTGTGCCTCGCTGCAGTCCAGTGTCACAGCCAGCTTTTTATGGCTCTCATCCCCTCCTCTCTGGGAACGGCACAGGAGTGACTGAGGATTCAGGTGGGAACGGTCGGCAGGTACAAATGAAATCCGCAGGCCATGTGCTCACAAATAAATCTCCCCCAAGATTTGGAAATGTTGAAGTGAAAAGCCTAAGCCAAATGATTCCCCCTTCTTCACCAAGGCTCAGCGCCAGAAATGAACAGTAAAGCTCTCGGCTGAAGCAGACGACCCAAGCATGCTTAAACGAATGCCTGTATCTCCATGTTTTAAAATTCGAAGCCTTCCGTTTTAAAGAGATGTTAAATAAACTTATTTCTCATGGCATGAAAAGTATAAGGCATGTCTGTAGAAATTTTGAAAAAACCAGAAGTAACAAGAAGAGGGAAAATCCCAAAGATCATCCTACCCTCCAAAATCAAGTGCTATGTAATATTTTGGTGTATTTTCTCCCAGACTTTTTAAGACTCTGGCTTTTGAGATTTTGTTTTTTAAACTAATTCCCTTGCCAATATTTGCCTCACCAAATACAAAGCAAACATTGTAAGACAACTCGAAGGGGTGTGTCAAAGGAAAACCCACTGTTCTCAGTCACACTGGGCAGTGCAGAGAGGCCTAGGGGCCTGTTTCTCTCCCAGAACCCTTTTTAGACATGTGGTCAAATCTTTTCACAGCCCAGAAAGTACCCTTCCCCTCTCTACTTTGGGAATCTAAAAGTTAAGTTTTGGGAGATCGGACAACAGTTGCCCTTATACGCTTCCCTAGTGATTTGCCAAATAGGGTGTACCTACCCTCTCCTTTCGGACATGATTTATCAAATCTCCCCAGTTTGGAAGTGTTATTTATACTCTGTTCTCTAAACTCAATCCTTGGGGATTAGCAACTTACCTCCAAGGGAGCCATAACCCCTCAGTAGCATCCTTGGGGTGTAGGACGCCCAGAGAAAGAGAGGACAGCCCACTGTCAACATGTCTCTGGGATCACTTCTGTCCCAGAGCAGCGAGGCCAAAACTTGACAAGATTAATAGTATGTAAAAGAAACCCAAACACAGGCTGGAGGAAGGCCACAAGAGTCATTAGCACACGAACGCACACATGCTGTCTTGCCTCCTTCCTCCATGCTGTCAGATTCTGGATGAACTTCCATTGCTCAAAGATGGGCCAGAATGCCAGGAACGGCGTCATTTGTGGGACCTAGTCCAAAAATGAAAACCCAGGATCCCTTGCTCAAAAGTGATTAAGAACATCGTGGTGGTGACAGGAGGGTATGAAACAAAGCATGGGGTCACCGTGGGTGTGGGATCCCGTGTGGCTGCGCACAGAGCCTGCAGGTATAGTCCATAGATCCTTGCACACATGTCTTTAGGGACCTGTTTGAGTTTAGGGACTGGCTTTGCATATACAGAACTCGATTTTGCTTTCTGTGAAATAGGTGGGTAGAGATAGGCTTGAGTTCAAAAAGCCTCGACCGAGCCTCTCGTAAACTCACCTATTAATGATTAATTCGGGGACAGAAATGAAAATAGCAACTGACCGAGAGCAGGGAAATACTGCCAATTGATATGTTGTTAGGAACAGAGGAGTTGCTTGATTTCCTCCCATTACGTTCCCAGTTACACTCTTCCTCTGTCATCGCACATTTTATATAAAGAGACGCTTATTCCAGGAGATGCTCAAGAAGCATTCTGGGTTCCTCTTCTAACTCCTCCAAGGCGCTTAGCACAGCGCTTGGCGCTGACTGGCACTGCTGAATGAATCAGTTCAGGAACTGCCAACCTGCTGAATTCATGAGCACGAAAGGACACATGGCGACCTAACACTTTTATTTCTAAAAAAAAAAAAAGTGAAAAATACAGGAAATGTTTCTTCGCTGCTCCCAGGCAGAGCAGAGAGACACAATTGCACCACATTCAAGCTTCGGTGGAGAAGAGTAAACAAGAGAGAGATTATACATAATTATAGACAATCATGTTTCAGGGGGGTAAACAGCAATCAAAAGCTAGGAGGTGCCGAAGCCTGGCCGCTTTCCAGTTTCAGCAGAGGAAGCCCTGGGTGGGAAATGCGCCCCTCAGGAACTATTTTCAGTTCCTCAGGGAACAGCCTGTTGCTCTGTTCCATATTATTCTGATTTTTCCCTTCTCTGCTCAGAGCTGGGGTGGGCAGTTATGGAGGTGCCTTCGTTGGCTGGTCCTTTAGCACTTTGGCCTTGATTTTCTTTTCTTTTTTGGTAATGTCTTAGACCAAAAAAAAAAAAGAAAAGAAAAGAAAAAAAATTCACCTCTCCAAAAGAAACACTAAAGCCAAAGCCAAATCATTTGAAATGCTTGGCTAGTACAGAGGGGAAAAAAAAAAAAAGGATTTTCTGAACCAAAGTCTCTCCATTTGTTCAACACATCATAGCACAGCACATTTGAATGTATTATTTATATCTGCAAGTGCCTGTGCAAGAGACCAATCAAATTCTCATAACATGGATCCCCAATATGTGTTTTGAGAAAAAAAATTACATTTCATTTGCACATTTTGTGGTCAAAGTATCCAAGTAATTACACCTAAATCTCTACTAGGTGTTATCTACAGAGACTCTGCTATCTTTTTTTCTGGGCATAGGCAGACCAACAGCATTAAGACTAATTGGGTGCTGTTGAGTCTAGCTTGGGAATGAGGAAGCCTAGTCTTGAGCTTTCTCTGGGGACCAGATGGCCACCGAGTAGGTTTAAGGGGAACAGCTTCCCTGTCCTGCTCAAAATCTGCTCTGTGCACCCTAGGCCCCTGAGCATCGTGAGGTAATCTTTACCCCGCGTTTAAATTAAATGTGTATTTCACACGTAATTATAGGGTTCTCCAGGACTTCTAAGATGGTATCCACCTGAATTAATCATGTTAAGCTTCTGCACAGGTAATTAACCAGGTAGAAATAGCCTGGGGCATCGAAATTACCAAAACTGCTGCAGCGCTGGGACATTGAGACACCCTCAGAGGCCTGGCAAAAACAAAGGTAAGGTGTGAGACGGTAGTTCTCAGACGCGACTGTGTGTTAGCACTGCCTGGGAAATGTGTTCAACAAGCAGGCTCATTGCCTTTTTTTTTTTTTTTTTTTTTTTCCCCTGCGCCAGGGATTGAACTCCGGGCCTTTTGCTTACAAGGCAAGCACTCTAACCACTGAGCTAAATCCTCAGTCATGACTTTTCTTTCTGAGTGTCGGATGTGAGGGGGGTTCCCCAGACTGAACAGTTCCTCTGATTCTGATGAAGTGTTCAGAGGCTTTTAAATAAGCAAGGAGGTCTGGGGTCAGCCTGGAGAACCTGAATTTCCATCAAGTCCCAAGGGCTGCTGCTGGGGTATGAACCCCTCCCCGGGAACTCGCTGCGTGAGACCCTTAATACTCAACATGGAATCCTAGTGCGGAGTCGGCCTACTAGACACGCAGAACCTCTAGCTCCAGCCCACACTTTATAGACAGGATCTGCTTTTTCCTGAGATTCTCAGGTCGTTGCCAGTCCACAAATTTTCAAAATGTCTTGATCCACATTATAATGGCGACGGGCAACCTTGAATTCATATTGGGATCACCTGGGAAGCTTTCACACTGCGCTGATTTGCGGGGCCAGCTCTAGAGAACTCTCAGGTCATTTTGGTCTGGTGTAGCCCAAGCATTGGGAGGTTCCCCCAGGTGATTCTGATTCTCATATTCATATTTTCTCTCTCTCTCTCTCTCTCTCTCTCTCTCCCTCCTCATCTCCAGTACTGGGGATTAAACCCAAGGCCTTTGCTCTGTGCTGCACACCGCCAGTATCCCCATACTTCTTTGGAGACAGAGTCTTGCTAAGCTGCCCAGAGTGGGCTCATACTTCTGATCCTCCTACCTCAGTCACCCTAGTAGTTGAGATTAGGTAGGAGTGCCACACCCCTCTCCCAGATGATTCTAATAGGAAGCCAAACCAGAGAAGCACTGCTTTAGAAGACGCCGGAAATTTCCATTCCTGCAGAAGAGAGATTCACACTGTCAGCCGAGTCTGCGTCCTGTCGTGCTGCCTTTTCGGGTGCGTGCCCCGCCACACTGAGCAGTCACAGGCCTGACACTGCAGGTCAAGGGAGAAGGAGCGTTTCTGAGGATATGAGCACTCTGGGCTTGTGCACAAAATAATATAGAAAAAAGAAGAGAACCAAACAACAATAACGAAAACCCCCTACAACCCTCCAATTAGTATTCTCGGGGAGATATGAGAGGACATCGTAGTGATAAAACAGGGGGGAAAAATCATGAAAAAGGAGCGGTTTGAGACTAGGGAAGAGTTCTTTGAGATGAGAAACATTGTTAAAATAAAATGCTCAATAGAGCTGTAGATAGACTGGCTATTATGGAACAAGGAATTAGTGAATTAAAGATGGTTTCCAAATGCTGAATTAAAGTCACCAATCATCCAGGCCATTTTATTAAAAAACAGGCTCTGGGTCTCTGGGCTCTCTCCTGGTTGTAGAAGCAGGATCAGCAGGTGAGGGCTGGCATCCGGATCTTTAACAGGCACAGCCGGCGATTCTGATGGGCTGCTGGGTTTGGGAGCCATTCCATCAAGGGAGAGACTTATGGGATTCTTTCAAGTCCCGGAGAAAGAGAAAGACAGAAATGTTTAGGAATGACAAGTAATAGGGGGCTTAGGAAGGCCATGATCTTGCAAAACTCCTTTGTACTCCCTAGAAGTCCCTCCCCATTCCCCATCCCCAATCCAGCAATTGCAACCACTAATCTATTTTCTATTTCTATACATTTGCTATTCTTCGCCTTTAGTATCCACAGAATCATACAATATCAGCCTTTTGTGACTGGCTTCTTTCTTTCTCCCTTCCTTCCTTCCTTTGTTTTTCTTGGCTGCACTGGGGATTGGATTCAGGGCCTTTGCACTGAACTACATCTCCAGATCTTTTAAAAAATTTTTTTAAATTTTGAGGCAGTCTTGCTAAATTGCTCAGACTGCTCTTGAATTTTCAGTCTTCCTGCCTCAGACTTCCAATGTTTTGAGATCATAGGTATGCACTGCTGCATCCAGCAAGCATACTATTTTCGAGGTCCCTCCATGCTGTGGCACGTATTAGTACTCCCTTTGATGGCCGAATAATATTCCATTGTGTGGGTAGATCATATTCTATTTATCCACTTATTCTTTGATGGACACTTGTTTTCACTTTTTGTCTCTTATGAATCGTGCTGCTGTGAACATTTGCGTACAAGTTTTTAAGTGGACATACGTTTTCATTTTTCCTAGGTGTGTATATACCTAGTCAGAATTACTAGGTCACATGGTAGCATTTTGAGGAACCGCAAAACTTTTTTCCAAAGTGGCTGCACTATTTTATAGCCCACCAGCACTACATGAGCGTTTCAACTTCTACATACCCTCCATGATCCCTGTTTGGCCTGTCTTCTTTATTTTAACCATCTTAGCAGTCGTGAAGTGATCTGTTATCGTGGTTTTTGTTGTTGTTGTTTGTTTTTGTTTTTTGGTGCTGAGCATTAGATCAGGGCCTCACGCATGCTGGCCAAGTGCTCTGCCACACACTAACCACTGAGCAAAACCCCCAGCCCTCAATTTGCATATCCTGATGACTCAGGATGTTCAGCATTTTTCATGTGCTGTTGGGCCACTTGCATATCTTTGGAGAAATCTGTTTATATCCTTTATCCATATTCTTTTTTTTTTCCTTTATCCATATTCTAATTGGGTGTTTTGGGTATTTCTATTGCAGAGTTGTAAGGGTTCTTTATGTACTCTGGATACCAGACTCCTCTGAGGTGTAATTTCCAAATATTTTCTCCCATTCTGGGTTGTCCTTTGGTGTTTTTGATGTCCTGGGAAGCAGGAAAAATTTTAAATTTCAAAGTCCAACTTGTCTAGCTTTTCTTTTGTCTTTTGTCTTTTGTCATAACTAAGAAAGATTTGGCTGAGCCAAGGTAACAAAGATTTGCCCTTGTATTTCCTGTTTTAGGTCAATATTTTTATATGATAGGGGGAGTAGCACCCTATACTGGACCCTCTTCAGGGGCCACTTCTTGTTCCTTAGAGTTAAGGAAGACTTCAAGGAAATAGAGGTTGTTTGGAAAAATCCAGGTATAGATGGTTGGTTTGTGATGGGCCGAAGGGTTGAAGTATGAAAGGCCTTCATCCCCTGCACCTCGCTTCAGACCGCCTTAGAGCCCTGGAACCCTAGAACCACTTACTTCTTGAATTTTCTGTCTTCCTACCTCAGCCTCCCAAAGTTCTTCTTGAGATGACCAATGGCCACGTAGTGACGAGAGGAAGACCAACAAGATCACCCGGCCCAGGGTCTCAGCGAAGGTGTTGAGCTGTGTGTCTCTGATCCTCCTGACCAGCTCCACTTGGCGACTCCGATAAGTGCAAGCTCAAGGTAGGAGACTGTTGCTCCTATATTTGGCTCTAGGAGTTGCATAGTCTCAGCTGTTTCATTTCGGTCTATATTTTGTTTGATTTAATGTTTGTGTATATGGTGTGAAGTTGGAACCTGACTTTGTTTTATATGTAAATATCTAGTCATCCCACTACCATTTGTTGTAAGGATTATTCTTTCCCCTACTTGACAGTCTTAAAAATCAACTGACCATAAAATAACTACTTCTTGATTCTCTGTTCCATTCTATCTTGATAACTGCAGATGGATAGTTTGCAAACTCAGAAATATAAGCCATCTAACTTCATTCTTCTTTTTAAAGATCATTTTGGCACCTGGGTCTCTTACATTTGCACATGTATTTTGTTGTTTTTTTTTTTTCCTTGGTGCTGGGGATCGAACTCAGGGCCTTGTGCTTGCAAGGCGAGCACTCTAACCACTGAAATAAATTCCCAGCTCTGCACATGTATTTTACCATCAGCATGTCAATTTCTGGGTGGAAAAGCTGCCTGGGATTTTGACAGAGATAGAATTGAGCTTGTAGATCAATCTGAGGTGTATTGCCATCTTAACAATATTAATTCTTGTGATTTTAGAATCGTGCTGTGATCCTAAATGTTTATTTAGGTCTTCCTTAATTTCCTTCAAAAATGTTTTGTAGTCTTCAGATTATAAATTCGCATTTCTTTTCTTAAATTCATCCCTAAATATTTTATTCTTTTTGATGTTATTGTACATGAAGGTGTTTTCTTAATTTTATTTTCAGATTTTTCATTATTGGTATGTAGAAATATAATTGATTTTTCAATACTAACCTGGTGTCCTGTAAATTTACTGAACTCATTAGTTCTACTTGCTTTTTTAGGAGATGTTTTAGTTTCTATCCATAAGATTATGTTATCTGCAGACAAGGGTAGTTGTATTTCTTCCTTTCCAGTCTGGATGCCTTTTATTTTTTTCTCTTGCTGAATTGCTCTGGCTAGCACCTCCAGCAGTACCCACAAGCATGAACATCCTCGTCTCTTTCCTGATCGAGGTGGAAACCACTCAGTCTTTCCCCATTAAGTATGATGTTAGCTATCTGGGTTTTTGTACAAGTTCTCTCTGCAGTAGGTAGGAGAGTGGCTACCCCCACTTCCCACATCCCTAGAGCTTGTGAATATGCCAGGCTGCATAGCAGAGGAGAATTAAGTGAATGGGTACAACTCAGGTTGATGTTAAGATAAGGGAACTGTCCTGAATTGTGTGGGTGGGCCAGTGTAGTCCCTGAACGTGGACCAGGACAGCAGAACAGGAAGTGAGGTGAAACCAGAAGCAAGATCAGAGAAATGTTGTGTTTCGGCTTTAAAAATAGAAGTGAAGGAGCACAGGAGCTTCTGGGAACAAAGAATGGATTCTGTTTTAGATCCTCCAGGAGAAGGCAGCCCTGCTGCAACCTTGGTTTTTTTTATCCCAGTAGCCCAGAAAGATCAGCATCTAAGTTAATAATAAAATTTTGTTATTTAAGCCACTAAGCTTATGGTAATTTGTTAGAGTAGCCATATAGGTCATTTATTGTCCCAAACAAAAATTCTCTACCCACTAAACAATAACTCCCTATTTCCCATTTTTATTAGCCCTTGGCACCTACCATTCTACTTCCTGTCTCCACCAGCTTGGCTACTCTGGGGAATCTCATTTAAGTGGAATCCTGTGATATTTGTCCTTTTGTGACTGGTTTATTTCTCATAGAATAATTAATGTCCTCGAGGTTCATACATGTTGTGGCATGTGTCAGAATTTTCTTCCTGTTGAAAGCTGAATAGTATTCCGTTGTATGTATATATTGCATAGTGTTTTTCTGTCCATTGCTGGACCCCTAGATTCCATCCACTTTTTATCTGTTGTGAATGTTGCTGCTCTTAGCACTGTTGTACTAACATCTGTTTGAGTTCCTGCTTTCAAATTTTATTTTGGAAGAAGAGAAATTGCTGGACCATATGTTAATTCTATTTTTAATTTTTGAGAAACTGTCATTCTGTTTTCCATAGCAACAATACCATTTTACACCCTGCTGGCAGCAGCGCTGGTCTGGTGTTTTAAATTGAGCTCTCCATCTCTCTGGATAACATGTGTCCTAACTAATGTGCCATTTCCGAGGCTTCGGGGAGGGACAGGCATAGATTTAAACCAAATCAGTCAAGTGTTTCTTGATGTTTTCAGTGGTAGAGTTACTTAGACAGACCTAACCTTTATACTGGGATTATACATTAGAAATTGATGCAGGTGTGTGTAACTGTGTCATAAAAAAGATTGGGGCTTATTCTCCTATGTAAAAGAAGTTGGATGTATTGCAGAATTGTATAACAGTTCCATCTTCAATGACCCATGATTCTTCTATCTTTCTGGTTTAACTTCTTTAGCAGTAGTTTCCCTTGTCAAAGTTACCTTGGAGTCATAAAATGGCTGCAGCAGCTCACTAGTCACATCCACGTACTGGGCAGGAAAAGGGACAGGGGGGAAGGATGCCTATAAATTGCGTGAACATCTTTTAAAAAGCTTCCCTTATAACTCTAATATATGACTTTTATTTTTGACCAGAACTGAGTCGTACTTGTAAGGGAGTCTCGGGAATCTAGAGCGAATCTAGAGCAGCTGGTAGCCATCACACAGAGCATACTGAAAGAACCTGCTGAGGCTGGAGAAACAGAAGTCTGACATTGATTCCTTGTTCCCATAGTGCCACAACCGTGTCTCTACTTAAGCCAATGTCTTCTTTGTGTCTCATAAACTAGTCTGAATATTTGTCACTTGCAATGGAAAGTTCTGACTAACCAAGGATCCTCCAGAAAAGGGCTAGCTAAATAAAGTATAATACCTCTAAACAATTAAATAAATCTAAAGTACAGCCTCAGGGCCAGGCGTGGTGGCACACACCTGTAATCCCCATACTGGGCGAAGCAGGGTGTAGCAGGAGGATCGCTGCAAGTTCAAGGCCAGCCAGGTTACATAGCCACTTCAGTGAGAGCCTGGAGTACAGAGCGAGACCTTGTCGGAAGAAAGAAAGAAAGAAAGAGAGAGAGAGAGAGAGAGAGAGAGAGAGAGGGAAAGAAAGAAAGAAAGAAAGAAAGAAAGAAAGAAAGAAAGAAAGAAAGAAAGAAAGAAAAGAAAGAAAGAAAGAAAGAAAGAAAGAAAGAAAGAAAGAAAGAAAGAAAGAAAGAAAGAAAGAAAGAAAGAAAGAAAGAAAGAAAAAGAAAGAAAGGAGGGAGGGAGGGAGGGAAGGAAGGAAGGAGGGAAGGAGGGAAGGAGGGAGGGAGGGAAGGAAGGAAGATGGAGAGAGAAAGAATAGCATTAGGGGAAAAATTATGCAGCTATTACAATTAAGTGTGTGTGTTTATATAGATATATTGATATCACTATATCTCTGAAAAGTCTTTTAAAGTACTTCAAAATATCAATGGCAGTTTGTCTCTGACTGATGAGACTTTCAGTATTATTTGCTTGCTCTTTCATATCTTATTGAGTGTTGCATAATGAACATGTATTTTGTTTGTTTGTTTGTTTGTTCTGGCCTTATTTTCTTCCCTCCCTTGAAAAATAGTTTTAAATCAACTTCCTCCCTTGTGTAATGTAGTTCAGGTTGGCCTCGAATTCACTGTGTAGCCCACCCAGCCGGGCTTGAACTCGCAGCAATCCTCCTGCCTCAGCCTCCCAAGTGCTGGGATTCCAGGCATGTGCCACCACACCAAGCTGTTCTCTTCTTAGTAAATCTTAGGTGCTGTAAAATAATCTGCTACTGCCTGGTAGATATAGTCTTAGCTCCGAGAATTTTGGCCGATCTCCTGCCTGCTGATCGCAATCTTCCCAGGAGCTGTTGCATGTTAAGAACTCTGTCGTCGTCCAGGCAGTCAGGATGGCATCGCTGCAAAACACGTACCACGAACCGTCTGAGCCAGCTGATTGAAAGGGCGATTTAAGGTTGGCCACAGAACTCTCAGACCCCACTTCCTTCTGGAGAAGTAAATGATGGCAAGCTGGAGCTTCAGATAGTTAAATGCTCCCTCTCCTACATTCTACGAGATGGAGACAGGCAACGTGCATCCTTACGAGTTGTTCCCATCTGTGCATAGATTAATAGTTTCTTGAACACGTTTTTCAATGAAATGAAAAGAACAAATTCCAAGCAATGGTGCCAAGGCACAGCCCCATGCGACGCCGTTCAGATTTAGGGTTATGCTTGCCTGTGTGCGTCTGTTAGGGCTGCCATAGTCAGGTGCCACAGAGTAATGGTTTAAAATCATAGACATTTATTTTCCCCCAAGTGGGAGGCTAGAAGTCAGAGATCAAGGTATAATTAACAAATAAAATGGTATCTATTTACGGAGTGCAATACGATGTTTTGATATACAGTACATATATATCGTTAAATAATGACATGCAGATAATTAACATATCTATCCCATCACATAGTTATTTTTAATCTTTTTTTGGGGGGTGCTGGGGATCAAACTCAGGGCCTTGTGGTTGCTAGGCAAGCACTGTACCACTGAGCTAAATTCCCAACCCCACGCATACTTAGTTTTATGGTGAGAATGTTTAATGTCTACTGTCTTAGCAGTTTCCAAGTATATACATTATTATTAACTATAGCCACTATGCTGTACGATAGGTCTGTAGAATTTACTTGTCCTAAGTAAAACTTTGTACTCTTTAACGAGTATTTCCTCATTTCTTTGCCACCCTCTTTGTGAGATTATGCAATGTTTATCCTGTGCCTGTCTTATTTTTCTTATAATGTTCTCCGGTTTCATCCATGTTGTCACACATTACAAGATTTCCTTCCCCCAGCTTTATTGATGTATAATTGACAATAAAAATTCTATTGAATAGAAATGGAGTATTTCACTTTGTATAACATGTTTTGATATACATATACATAGTGAAATGATTATCATATACCAGCTAATTAATTGTCCATCACTTCACATAGTTATTATTTTCAACTTATTTCTCTTAAAACTGAAAGTTTGTGCCTGTATTAATTTGTTTTCTGCTGCTATATTGAAATACCTGAGGCTATATACTTTGGAAGAACAAAGATTTATTAGGCTTCCAGTTTCAGAGGCTGGAAATCCAAGTCCAGGCATCACCTTCTGTTGAAGGGCAACAGAGGGTGGAGGGCATGGTAATGGCAGAAAAGCATGTGTGGAAGACATCATGTGATATGGAAAGCCAGACACAGGGGAGGGGCCACCCTTGTGCTATTTTTAAGAACCTATTCTCAGAAAACTAACTCACCTTGTGAGACTAGTAATCCCTTCCAAGCATGATGCCCCAAGTGACCTACAGGCCCCACCTCTCCAACTATTCACTTTTCTTTTCATGCTATAGTAAGGAGGATTGTTTTCTTCATTTCTTTTCCAGATGGTTCACTGTCGGTGTATAGAAATGCTGCTGATTTTTGTAGGTGGATTTTGTGTCCTGTACCTTTACTAGACTTGTTTACCAGAGACAACAGTGTCTTGGGAGTCTTTCAAGTTTTCCGTATGTAACACTGTGTCATCTGGGGGCAGAGACAAGTTTACTTCTTCCTTTCTCATTTGGACATTTTAAAATTTCTTTTTCTTGCCTATTGCTCTGACTACAACTTGCAAAATTATACTAACTAATAATGGTGACTGTGGACATCCTTGTCTTTCCCTGAGGTGCAGGAAAATCTTTTAGCTTTTTACTGTTGAGTATAATCTAGCTGTGGGATTTTTGTATGTTATCTTTACTGTGTTGTGGTATGTTTCTTCTATATCTAACGTGTTGAGAATTTTTACTATGAAATTAGTTGAGTTTTATCAAATGCTTTTTCTGCATCTATTCAGGTGTATGATTTTTACTTTTCATTCCATTAGCATGCTGTGTTGTATTTACTGATTTTCATATGCTGTACCGTCTTTGCCTTCCAGGGATAAATCCCCTAAATCATGGTAAGTGAATCATTTAATGTGTTGTTGAATTTGATTTGGGCACAGGGAGAGACTTTTATATCGATACTCATTGGGAAAACTGTCTATAATATATTTTTGGTAGAGTTCTTGTCTGGTTTTTATATTAGGATGATGCTGACTTCATAAAATGAGTTTCTAAATTGAACATGTATGACATCTAAAATATTCATATATAAAAATATATATATTCGTATGTGCATATTTATATAAATAGCTATATAGGTACATGCATGTATTTATATATGTATATGTAAATATATGCAGCTATCTAGTTTTTTAATAAAGGTTAAAAAGATTTATATTGTGATATCACTTTAAGATATGAATGTGTGAGTGTGAGCCTGTGTCTTTGTATTCACATAAAATAAAATCCAGAAAGATCCTCACAGAGGGTTTAGCAATGGTATTTCTGTGTGGTACTGCTGGTAGCTTTTGTGGCATTATTTTATATTTCTGGATTGTTCGAATATTTTGCATTAACCATTTATTCATATACGTGACAGTCTTATGTGTCAACTTGGGTAGGTTGCAGCCCTCATTATTCAATCAAATACTAACCTAGGTATTACAGTGAAGGTGTTGAGTACATGCAATTCACATTCATCATGGTTATCTCTAACCACAAGAGAGTCTCCTTGACAGTTTCAGCAAGTTCAAGTCAGTTGAAAGCCTTAAGTGGAAAACTTGGGTTTTCTTTAAAAAGCAGAAATTGGACCTGTGAACTGAAGCTTTGCCTTGTGCCCCACAATTCCTGCTTGCTTTTTCTCATATCCCGCACTACAGATTTCAGACTTGCCTAACTAGTCTCCACAATTAAAGAAGGCAATTCATGGCAGTAATTCTCTTAAATAGATACACTTTACAGGTTCTTTTTCTTTGGTACAGTGGAGCCTGATACAGAATTTGGGACCTGGAAATGTGGTGCTGGTGTAACAAACACCTAAAAATGCAGAGGTTGGTTTGGAATTGGATAATGAGAAACGGCTGATAGAAGTTTGAGGCAAATGATAAGAAAAGCCCAAACTGAGAAATGTTTATTCATTTCAGTTGCCCATTTTTGAATTGGGTCTTTAAATTTGGGAGGTTTAATTTTTTTGAGTTCTTTGTATATTCTAGATGTTAGACCTTTGTCCAATGGATAGTTAGCAAAAATTTTTTCCCAGTCTGTGGGTTTTCACCCTACTCTATTGATGATTTCTTTTGCTGTGCAAAAGCTTTTTAATAGCATGTGGTCCCAAGCACTGATTCTTTGTATTGTTTCCCGTGCAGTCTGGGTTCTGTTCATAAATTTTTTCCCTACCCCTATGTCTTCGAGGGTTCTTCCTATTCTCTTCTCCAGTAAATTTAATGTTTCTGTTTTAATGTTTAGATCTTTGATCTACTTTGATTTGAGTTTAGTACATGGTGAGAGACATATATCTAGTTTTAATTTTCGACATGTGGTTAGCCAATTTTTCCAGCACTATTTGTTAAATAGGCTATCCTTCTTCCAGTGAGGGTGTTTGGCTTCTTTGTCAAAGATGAGGTATTTGAGTGTGTTTGGGGTTGTTTCTGTATCCTCCAATCTATTCCATTGATCCTCAGGTCTGTCTTTTTGCCAGTACCATGCTGTTTTTAATACTGTAGTTTTACAGTGTAGTTTTATGTCAGGGACTGTGATGCCCCCTGCTTTTCCCCTGTTGCTTAGGATCGTTTTTGTTATTCTTGGTCTCTTCTGGTTCCAGATGAAATTCATGATTGTCCTTTCTAATTCTTTGAAGTATGTTAGTGGTATCTTGATTGGAATTGCATTAAATCTGTATAGTAGTTTAGGAAGTCTAGCCATTTTCACGATGTTGGTTCTTCCTACCCAGGAACATTTCTCAGACAAAGAAATAAAAATGGCAAATAAATATATGAAGAAATGTTCAACATCACTAGTCATTCGAGAGATGCAAATCAAAACAACGTTAAGATTCCACCTCACTCCAGAAAGAACCGCGTATATGGAAAAATCAACCAATAACAAATGCTGGCGGGGCTGTGGGGAAAAAGGAACACTCCTCCACTTTTGGTGGGAATGTAGACTGGTCCAGCCACTGTGGAAATCAATATGGAGATTCCTCAAAAAACTACAACT
>PVJO010012959.1:0-14145 GCA_004026905.1 Hystrix cristata | reverse complement strand
TAACAACCAATGAATAGCTAAAGAAAATGTGGTTTTTCTACACAATGGAGTACTACACTGCCATAAAAAAGGATAAACTAGAGTCATTCGTATATAAATGGATGTTCCTTGAGAACATACTTTTAAGTGAAATAAATCAGACACTCATGAGTACACATCGAATTGTTTCTCTGATATGAGAAACCATAGCTGTAAATAAGGACAAAGAGGTGTAATAGATATTATATAAAAGGAGGATGGTGTGCAGAGGAGAGGAGTACTAGAGAGAAAGAAGGGGAAAAGCAGAAAGGCAACAGGGGAAAGAGAGGGGAAAGGGAAAATATGGAAAATGATGAATGAATCTGCTGTAAATAGGGAGGGAGAGAGCAGAGGGGAGGGGCGGGGAGAGGGGGAGAACCGAGATGCATCATGTATAGGTACAGAATAAATGTAATGAATGTGACCACTGTATGTAGAATGTACCACTACATGTTCTTGGTTTAAAATAAAATAAATAAATAAATAAATAAATAAAAAATAGGGTCCTTAACTTCTGAGAAGCTGTCAAGCTCCTGGTGGGTATGAAGTTCCAAAAATATGAATTTTCTGTCGAAAGGTCTGTTTTTATCATTGGTAGCAAATACTGCGTGTGATTTTTCTTGACGTGACAGTTTTGTTTTGTTTATTTTCACAAAAGTATCCACCCCATACTCAGGTCTAAAAGCTGTGGTTTATCTGGTAGTCATTCTTTCAGGAGAAAATGACATTCAGTGAAAAAACAATGGCTTGGTGCTAGGATACAGCCCAGTGCAGTGCACAGGCCTAGCCTGCAGGAGCTCCTAAGCTAGTCCCCCTCCCAGCTCAAACTGTTGCACAAGTGTCAGAACCTCAAGACAGATGTCATGCTCCAGGACACAACAGAAGTCTCATATACTTCCTGTTCTGTCAAATTAATGTGAGCCTGTTCCTATGAATAGTGACCCTGAGTACTGTTTGCCGTGGGCTAAGTCAGGTGCCCTTATCCGTTCAAGTATCAACACAGTGGAGAAGGCCACCATTTGAATATTCTTAGAAAATAGTGTGACTTCCTTAGAGTCTTGGGGCTCCCTGGAGGTCCATGGACCATACTGAGAGTACTCTGCTCAGGTGAAATTGCTAAGATGTTTCCAAGGAAGAGCTCAGGAAGCTGAAGAGTACTTCTCTTGGGAAGCAGAGATGGGTGCAAGGCAATGTGTGTAGGAGATGACACTCTTTTGGTCCAGCTCCTTCATGCTTTTAATGGCTCAGGGAGCTTTTCCATTTCATTGTTACATTTCCACACCATTTCTAAATGCTTCAGTGCATTGGTATCAAATTTTTGCTGCATAGGATTTGCCGTTTTTTTTTTTTTTAATAAAAGAAGACAATTTATTTGAAGATGGGAAAGAGGTAAAGAAGAGATGACAGACAGCTGCTTGGAACAAGTAGGGAGAATCGAAAGTGAATTGCTCCAGGATTTTCTGTTTTTACAGTAAGCATATGTTAGATACCATTTGGTGAATCCAGGAAATTCTCAATATTTGTTTTCTTTCCTCCAAAGGTAAATCTCACCTGGCTATTGTACAGCGGGTAAATAATGAGGGAGAAGGAGATCCATTTTATGAGGTTCTGGGAATTGTCACCTTAGAAGATGTGATTGAAGAAATCATCAAATCGGAGATTCTAGATGAAACAGATTTATACAGTGAGTAGCATTTTCCGAGTGTAATTTCCCCAAACCTTTGCTTTTTCTGTCATGTTGTCTGAGTAACCTGACATTTCTCCTCTAGTGTTGTCTGCTGTCTGTGTGGAGGCTGCTGCCACCTCTCAGTGGATTCAGCCCTTGTGAAGGGTAGAGGAAGAGGCAGATTCTGCAACGTGGAGGGCACTCACTGTTCTTTTGAAAAAGCAGCTTCTCCTGACCATTAATCTCAGCCTTACTTGCCAGGAAAAGATTTCTTGAAAAACAAATGTATTTTCATTAATTGATCTTTATTAAATTTTCATTTTACACATCTAAGAAAATTATTTTCAAATAAATTTGGTTTTCCTTAAATTTGTAATTCATGTACTTAAAAAAATGAATGGAGTGTGCCAAATTGATGGCTGGCAGCTGATGAAATTTTCTTGCTCCACAACCCGGGGGTCAGAGGCGGAGACAAGGTGTGCAGCCATAGTCGGCCAAGACAGAGGTGGTGAGTGCACAGAGGAAGCCAGCCCGGCAGGGTACCCAACAAGAATGTATTTCTACTGTTCTGTCTTCTTTTGGGAGGTGGGTGGGGACAGGGCATGACTTGATCAGGGCAGGAGGAGATAGGTGTTGTGGCCAAGTATGGACTTGATCCTTGACTGGGTCAAATATAGGACTGTATCCTGTTTCATTAAAGTGGAAGGCTGGATGGTTGGCTGGTGGAGCTTCAGCCTTCCTCCTCAGCCCTGCACTCAGCAAGTGAGGCTCCTCCAAGAGTTTCATAATGAATAGAGGGCGCAAGGTCTCAGGTGAAGGGGGATGGAGAGGTAGAGAAAGAGCATCAGATAGGGAAACCTGGCTTGTGGTGGAGCATCAGATAGGGGAACCTGGCATGGACCCCCACAGTGGGCTGGGCACTCAGGATAAAGTGCCTCAATCAAAGCAGAATGATGTATTCATTCCCTAGAATGGAATATTCCTTTCTTTACAAGCAAAGTCTTCATGTACCTTTGGAAGAATATTTTATATCTGGCTACTGATTATCTTCTAAGAGTGTTATCTTTTTTTTTTTTATGTATCTGTATAGAATTCTTGAAAACCCCCTTTCCCAAGTCTGTTTTATCCTTTTGACACTTGGGAGGTAGGCAGAGGCCTCATAATAGAGAATATGGTTATTAGTATGTTTACATTCTTTTCATCCTGCCTCATAAACCACTCTAATGCCCAGTGTGTCTCTGTAGATTCATGTGCAAAAGACTGTAAACATTCATGATATCTTATGTTCTTTGGTTATATAGAAATGTTAGTTGAAATTCTTTTCAACCTTGATTGGGCTGGTTTCCTATAAAAGTTTTGCCTTGAGTGCCTTGTTGGTAAAATTGCTGAACTTGGGACTTCAGGTCTGTTCCATTTATTTAATTATTTAGTTAGTTGGTTGGTTGAATCCAGAGTCTTCACACCAAGCAATATTTCTAGCCTATTTTTATTTTGTCTTTTGAGACAGGGTCTCTCTCAGTTGCCTAGATAGGGCTCGAGCTTCTGGTCCTCCTGCCTCAGCCTCCTGGAGTGATGGGACGACAGACATGAGCTACCATGCCCAGCTTATATTCTTGATCTCTATAAATCAGGTTGATGATGTCCATTGTCATTAGAAAATTATTTTAAAGCCTTGTGTTGATTTACACTGTCTGGTTCTCAAAAGGACTTGAGATAAAAGAAAAGTATAAAATATGATTGCCTTCCTTCCAGGAAAAGCCTGGTAATCCATCTGTTTTTCCCTGAGCAGGAAGTAATAATGCAGTGACTCATAGTTCTTGGGGATGAAGCAAGCAATTAAGCCAGGTTTTCTTTGTCCAGAAAAATACTTGAAAAATGTGATGACTTCCGTATTAGGGCTTGGCAAACTACAGCCTGTGAGTACCTGCTGCCTGTTTTTGAATGGCCTATAAGCTAACAATGGCTTTTCACATTTTTAAATAACTGAAAAAAGTCAAAAGAAGAGTAATTACTCTGTGACATTAATGAAAAATTAAACAGAGTTTCAATTTCAGCGTCCATGAATAGAGCTTTGTTGGAGCACTGCTGAAAAGCAGTGTGGATTTGTTATAAAAGAACGTGAATAGGCCACAAAGCCTGAGATGTGGCCCTGTGGCCCTTTGCAGATGAAGCTTGATGGCCCTTTTCTGGATGGCCCTTGTGGTATTTGCCTGACCTTGAGAGTCTCATGGTTTGGGTAGAAATGAAGTGTACTGATACTATTAGGATTCTGTGAATATGTTCTTGTTTGTCTCTTGAGGGGTTTTTGTGTGTTTATTTTCTTTCAGCTGAGGTAAGGGGCTTCTTAAAGGGAGAGAATAGCATCCCTTCTATGTGGCCCTGTGGCAGTTCTTCCCCAGAGTGTGATGACATTAAGGTTCAGGAGACAGTGCTGCCCTTCAGGCCACACAGTCTGCTGCTGTATGGGCTTCTGACCCCATCTGCCCAGTTATGTCCCATACGGGTGTTTGAGCCACCTGGATGAGGTCCTGTCAGGTTACCTGCAGTGACTCCCTGTGGGCTGAGCAGCAGCTGCACTCATGTGGATTTGGTGAGACTTCTCCCCTTCTTTTCTGGTGGCGTTTGTAGGCAGCGCCCACCCCTGGAGAGTCTAGACTGTGTTTTGTCTCTTTCACCCAACAAGAGCCCTGATTTAACTACTGCATTGCCTTTTTTTCTTTTCTCATTCCTTTCTCAGCCGATAACAGAACGAAAAAGAAAGTGGCCCACCGTGAAAGAAAGCAAGATTTTTCTGCCTTTAAGCAGACAGACAGCGAGATGAAGGTTAAAATCTCCCCGCAGCTTCTCTTGGCCATGCACCGTTTCCTAGCAACAGGCAAGTGCACCTATCACAGTTTGCAATCACTGCCAGCCCCAGAGCCGTTCTCAGCACCACTGACGGGGGGCTGGGGGTGGAGACCAGGAAATGGGGTGATAAGTAATGCCACTTTTGTGTTTTGTTTTTTGTTTTTTTTTGTTTTTTTGTTTTGTTTTGTTTTTTTCTCTTTAAATTCTCTCCTCTCCTATGTTCAGTGTCGGCATGAACCCTCTGAGACATTTACCAGGGGTGGACCAGTAACTTAAAATTGGTCTGAAAGGTAAGGATGAATGTCAGAGCCACACTGCATGTGTACAGTAGGCAAGGTCATCTCTTTCCGGCTGAGCCCATGGGAGAGCTAGCTGGCAAGTAGGCTGACAGTGCAGACCAGACACTACTTCGTTTGGTTGGACAGTTGAGTAATTCTCTCCGCAGCTTGCCTTGGAAGAACAATTGGACATCAGTGGTAACACAAGTGCTATGTTTTGCAAAGAAGAAAAATAGATTTTTACAATTAAATCTTTATCTTTTCTGGTTTTGATGAAATCAGAGACTAAGGACTTTGACATAGATTTCTTGGTGGTCTCTTCAAATCAGATTACTAATTCAGGCCCCTTGTAGGAGGCAAGTGTTCACATTACTAAAGCCACCACCCCAGCCGGCACTGACTGCTCCTGAGAGGTCAAGGTTGAATGGACTTGAGAGACTGACCACCCCCCACCTCCCCTGTGGCCCTCTAGGGGAAGGGTAAACTCAGCCTGGGGGAGTGTGAGAAATCTGAAGGTTCCCAGAGCCTTGTAGAAGACGTCTGCTTCCAAGATACTCAGCTTTTCAGCTGCATGCAGTATACATAAAATATTTTTGCAAAGGAGGTCACCAGCCGCCACATGATGGAATGCCATCTGCGATTTCAGATTGTGTTTTCAGATAGATGGAAATGCTCACGACATAATATTTATATCATGGGAAGCTGTCCATGATATAATGTAAAGTGGGAAAAAATGAACTAGAGAACTATGTATACATTAAGATTATGATTGTGTTTTTGTGCGTACACATATGCACATGCACACAGGCACACATGCCTAAGCAAAGCACTGGAAAGAAGTATCAAATTGCTCTGCACAGATATCTGTGTGGTTGGCTTATAGATAATTTTTATGTTCTTATCTTTTTTCTATTTTCCTAATTTTCTGCAATGCACTATCACTACCAAAAATAGTCACAGAAATAAACTCAGAACTTATAGTATTCACGTATAGTAGCTAATTAAAAAATGACATCTTTAACTTGCTTAATTTTTTTTTGTAATTCTGATATTATTGTTCTGCATCATGTACAAACCACACATTTGCTGGGTGTGGTGGTGCAGGCCTGCAATCCCGGCACTCAGAAGGCTGAGACAGGAAGATTTGGAGTTCAAGGCCAGGTCAGACTACAGAATGAGTTCAAGGCCAACTTGAGACCCTATCTTAAAAGAAAAACCAAACCAAAATGAAAAACCAAAAACAGTAAAACACTGAGTGTTATCCTACTCTGCCTCTGAGGAATCATAAAGCCCAGTTTCAAGAGAGTACCCTAAGTCAGTAATTTTGATGTTTGTTATTTTAAATAAAGTTTCTACCTTTGTAAATGCCGACCATTTTTTGGGCGAGTTGGAGTGCATGTTGTTGTGTGCACGGCCTTGCTTTTATTCTGAACCTCTCCCTTGGTCCCCCGAATTTCTCAGGACAGCTGTGGGGAGAAGAGCTGCAGAGCCACGTCTGCACCCGCACTAACCCGCACCTCTGTGCCCCGGCCCTGGCATCCTCTGGCTGTCGTTGGACAGCAGACTCTTGTGCTTGTTGGAGGCCCTGCTGGTGCTCAAAGCAGCTGCTGGTTGGTTTCATTCCCATCAGTCAGCAATGTAGGGCACTTTTCTGAGGGTGAAACCCATGACAGGTTGAAAGGAAAGATTAAAACGGAGCTGTGAGACTTCAGCATTTTCTAATTTCTCCCAGGTAATCTGTCCCCAGTGGATCACCAAACAGAAGTCTTGTTCATCGTGTTGATCACTCTGATGCCAAGTATTCTCACTGTCTGAACGCCTTACTTACTAGCATGATCTTTTCCATCCATTTGAGTGTAATGTCAAGTTGTGTTTATGTCTATAGAAGTAGAAGCATTTAGCCCATCCCAGATGTCAGAGAAGATCCTTCTAAGGCTGCTAAAGCACCCCAATGTCATCCAGGAACTGAAGTATGATGAGAAGAACAAGAAAGCCCCAGAGTACTACCTCTACCAGCGAAACAAACCTGTAGACTACTTCGTTCTCATTCTGCAGGTCAGAAGAATTATTCTACGGTCCTTTGCACTCCCCAAGTACCCATCTGTTCAGTGTGGAGGAGGCCTGGTGTAGGCGAGTGGGTCTCAAGGTTTATTTTGCCCTTAAGTTTTTGTATTGGGGAGAATTTCATCTCTTTGTTTTTATATGTATAACGTAATTGTAATGTCCTTAGTTACTTTATTTCCCAATACTAAAAGACTAAATGTGGTTGCAGAGGCACTAAGTCAGATGAAGAATGGTGAATTAGCTTGTTAGGTATCTTTTGAAGTGTTTGGGAAAGCACTGTCCCTATTCCAATCTTAGTGGGTTTTTGAAATTTATTATTGTGGGTTCCTTGGTTCTCTTTGTATCACCTTTTCTCATTTTCATCCCTCATTAGGACTTGGTCTTATACAGTGACTAAGAGATATATTTGTGTGTCTTCCAATAACACCATCAGAATAATCTATTTATTGTTTTTATCCCTCGTAACTAACCAGATGGTTTGATGGGAACTGATACAGTATTGATAGCCCCACGAGGCGGGGGTAACTAATTCCTTCTTACTGTGACATAATCTAGCATATGAGTGGAGGTCACCCATTCTGAACCCTTTGATGCGCTTTTGTGCTGGAGTTCTTAGGAGGCCTTGTTGTATCACATTTGTACTTAAGGGGGTGCTGCCCTTGGCACGGAGGCCTAGATGGGCATGACAATAAATAAAAGCCTAGTTTTATTGACTTCTTGTGCTTCTTTATAAACAAAGCATTCTTTTCAGGAAATCTGAGTGTATTTCAATACAAGAATATTAGCCTTTTAAGCTTGCTTGTATTTCTTGGTTATTACCTAGATATGAACTGCAAGTCCCAATTTTAGTATATGTGCTGCCGAAGCAAGCACTGAACTGCAAGTCCCATTGCAAGAGTATAATTAGTACTTGAAAGGCCCTGAAATTTACATGAGTCCAGCAAGGCCCCAGTTATCTAAATGAATTATGAACTTTATTCTTATTTAAAACTCTTCTCAGATGTGTAGATGTCAGAAATGCCTGCAGTGTTGCTGTCATGGAGGCTTATGTCTGAGCAGTATTGCAGTATGTGGAAAGAGGAGTGAGGAGTAGAAAGACCCGCTGGGTAACTGGTGAAAGGTTCTTAGACACTTCTGTTTCTGCACTCTGGTTCAGTGCCCTGAGTCTTCTGCTAACCTTAGCCTTATTCACCTCTATTTCTCTGGAGATACACAAGCTTAAAGCTCTGAGGGTGAGGGGGCTGGGGATTTAGCTCAGTGGTTAGAGTGCTTCCCTTGCAAGCACTAAAGCCCTGAGTTCAATTCCCGGCACCAAAAAACAAACTCTGAGGGCGCTAGAGGGGATGTATTTTATTCACTGATTGTAATAAGGAAACAAAACATTCATATTTCACATAAAAGTTAGATGTGACTATTCCATAACCCTACAGAAACTCTGAATTACATTAAAGACTGTTATTTGGGAGGATTGGGCTATTGGTATTATGAATTTTAGTGAGAACACCAAAAACCATTTGGCTCTTAATTCTCTTTTTGTATAGTTAGAGTTTATTTAGTTCTGACTCAGTAATACTCTGTTGCTATATCAGAAAGCTGTAGATCTTAAAATAAATTGTATGGAAAGGAACTTTGTAATCTCTGTCTATTTACAAGCAGTAAACCTTTTAAAGATCTTTCGATAAGGCATTTGAGGTAATATGCCTGTTTTGAATATTTCTTCCTGTTGAATACTTACATAAATGTGACAAGTTTCCTGAACCGATGATGTCATGTGGTTTTATGAATAGTGTAGTGTATGTGCTGGAGCAACAGCACTGGGAGGCATTTAAACTGTGAATCTTGGTGCAAGTCATATTCTCACAGACTAGCCAATTTCCTGAACTACCCAGAGAGTAACAGAGGGCAATGCCATGGCACCCTCTGGCAGCCTGGCCTAGCTGCCATCATTTGCAAAGCCCACTCCACCCTAAAGCACTGCCACTGCACACTGGGAAGGGCCAGTAATGGCGCCTGTGCCCCTGCTTTCGGAAACATGAGTCAGAGGGAAGCCGCGCTATCTACCTTTCCTCCCTGGCCTCTGTGCCAGCGAGATGCCCTCCTCTGCAATTTTAGAAGAGGTCCTTAGTAAGTAATTGTTGTTGGGACTATAATTGTACTAAAACACATAATTTCTTTGTTTAAGCCCTTGGATGAAATGAAGTCTAATTTATTTGAAGTGAATGATTTAAATAAACTTAAAAGAATATTTTGTAGGTTATACAATACAAAGTTCATACTTCCCACTACATATGCATAAAAAAGCTAAAACTTCAAGTTTACCCAAAAAAGATTTTTAAACTATAGCATATTGAGAGATTGATAAGGGCAATAATAATAATGCAGTAAAGCATGACAGAATCTTTATTGGCTCTCCCTGCTTTAACTAACTTAACAAAATATACAAATAAAAATAGAAATGGAGAGGAACATTATTTTGATGGAAAACATTTCTATCATCATAAAAGAGCAAGCATACCGAGAAAAGCTATACAATACTTTAAAATTGTGTAACTAGTAAAATAAAACTAATGGATTTGGAAAAAAAAATCCAACATAAAAGCCAGGGAAGTACTTTTTAAAAAATTGTGTGACTCATAAAAATGATCATATAGCACTTGGGAGGCAGAGGCAGGAGGATCGTTACAAGTTTGAGGCCAGCCTGGGGGCTGCATAGTGAGTTCAAGGCCACCTGAATGAGACCCTATCTCAACCCCCTACCCCAAATGATTGTGTACTGTGTCACAGAGTACATTCTAATCATTTAAAAAAGATAGAAATTTCATAAAATCACCTACATAAAGCTTAATAAAATTAAACTAGGAATAAAAATATGTAATCCGAAAGTACTAAAAATGATGATAAATTCTCTTACATAAGTTTATCTGTAAGGCATAGAACAGTGTGTATATGTTCTCATTGGTGTAAAAGAAAATAATTGCATTTTTCTTTCACATAAACATGTATATATTGATGAAATCTCCCTGAAAGATTACTCAAGAAACTGGTAATAACTGTTTCTTCTCCAGGGGAGACGGGGGGGGCCAGGAGTAAAAGGGAAGGGAAGCATTTCTCCCTTGTATGGTTTGAATTTCTTAGCTTGTGTATGTCCTACCTATTTAAATAAGTAATCATTTAAAAATAGAATTAATGATAAAATAAAAACACTAGACAGCAACTGAATTAGGGAAAAATACATAGAATATTTTAAAATAGATAAAATGGCATAGAAGACTATTAATAATGTAAATAGCATCTCTACAATATATCAAAATTTTAAGCAACTTCATTTCTTTAAGTACATAAAACATAGAGAACTATAATTAACTGGAAGAAGAGCATAGCAATAAACTAAAAAAGAAAACGAAAAGTTGTCATAAAAATAAACTCAAATGAGAAATCTTTACAAACCACAAATCAAGATTTTATATCTTAAAGGTTAGTTCGTACTTTCTTGCTATAATTAATGTAATAAAAGAAAAAAAATAAAACAAAGTTTTTTCCTGCCCCTAAAAAGCTGCTGGGGCAAAGGATCTGATAGGAAAAAAATCAAACTTTTAAAGTACTGCTAATTTCCATATTATACAAATAGAGCAAGATGAGATGAAATGCTAGTCAAAGACATTCTTTAAAACAAATATGGCTCAACCAAGATGCATCATGTACAGGTACAAAATAAATGTGATGAATGTGACCATTATATGTAAAATGTACCAATACATGTTCTTGGTTTAAAATAAGAAAAATAAAAATTAAAAAAAAAGACAAATATGGCTCAGTCCTAACACCAGTTAAGATGAGGGCCTGTCTCACTAAAAGGCAGCAAGAGCAATACACCCAGAGACTTACTCACTGTGACACTGTCTGAGTTTGGTTTATTTTAGCTAGCTTAAGGACAACCAAACCAAAATGTCCCACATTGCTTAATAAAGCAGTAAAAAAAATTCTTATGCTATGTCAGTAGATATCAGTCAACTTTGTTAACTGAAAAGTTAAACATCCAAAGTATAAATAGTAGACAGAAAAAGTACTATAAACTGCTTATATCCTTAAAAATTAGCAGTCTCACATCTAAATACATCATAGTTTACAAATCTATGTAAATATATTTACAGCAAATCTATTATAAAACAGAAATAGTTCACGTGTCTAATAGCTAACAAATTGTGATATGGTAATGAGGGATCATTATGGAATAATTAAAGAGATGGAAAGCATATACAAAAATATGTCAATATGGAAATTTAAAAATATGTCAAGTAAAAAAATTACATATAGACAATAATTATAACTGCAAAAAATCATTTTCCTAATAAAAAGTCAAAATGTGATAGATCACTCTATAATTTATACAATTGGTATTTTACAGTGAACCATTCACTGAGGAGTAAAATGTCTAAATAAGCAAATGAAAAAGTATGATTGCTCTTTCACAGCACATAGCCAGAGTACTAATTTAGCAAGGACAGCAAGGAAAGAGAAGCAGGGGATTTTCCTTTGCTCATTGTATATTTGACAGAATGCACTTTCCCCCTGGAATCCCCCTTTTTTCCTTTTCTTGTTGAATTCATGCTTCAGATTTAAAGGATAACTCTTTTTTTAAAAGTGTATTTCAGTTGCCTCATCCATGTCCTTAAATGCTTCTGGTGTAGATTCAAAAGATAGTTTTACCTACAGTGGGAATTGTTCTTTTCTTGAGGTAGCATTTTAGAAGGTGTCTTAGTTACTTTCTGGTTGCTGGTACAAAATACTTGACACTCCCTTTAACCTGGGGGTGTCAGGTATTTTAGCTCATAGTTTGGAGAGATTTCAGTCCATAGTCAGCTAACTCGAAGGCGGGGCAGCATGGCAGAGGAGAAACTTTCCATGGCAGGGCAACAGGAAGCAGCAATCAGCGAGCCTTTCCCTTTTATTCCATCCAGGTTACAAGCCTCTTAGTTGTTACCACCCACACCCAGGGTGGGCCTTCCCATTATCATACCCAAAACTATATTAAACTGATTGCTGGACTAATCCAGTTATCACAGCCACATGCAGTTATCACAACCCATAATCCAGTATCACACAAGCATGATCCAGTCACCTCCCAAAAGCCTCACCTATGAGTGTATGAGGCTTTGTGGGGGGCATCTAGATACAAGGCGTAACATTCTGCCCCAGCCCCCAAAAGACTCATGCACATCCCTTTGTTTTGTTTTTATTTTTGTTTGTTTGTGTTTTGAGACAGGGTCTCGTGGTGTAGTTCAGGCTGGCCTTGAACTCACAGGAGTCCTCCTGCCTCAGCCTCCCAAGTGCTGGGATTACAGGCATGTGCCACCACACCTGGCTCATGCACATCCCTTTATGCAAAATGCAGTTAGTCCATCTCTAAGAGTTTCCAAAGACCTAAAAGTTTCAGCATTGCTGAAAATCCAAGTCCAAGTCTCCTCTCAGAGGAGAAAATGAAAAGAAAGTTTAACACTTCCAACATTCAGTGGCACAAGATAAAAATTTCTTTTTGAAAAGGTACAAATAGGGGAATAAAAAGGAATGAGACCAAAGCAAGTCCAAAATCCAGCAGGACAAACATTAAGTCCTGTAGTTCCATGTCCATTATCCAGGTGAATCTGTGGCAAGATGTGAACTCCAAAAGGCTTGAGTGGCTCTGTTTCTATGGGACTGGCAGTTGTCATAGCTCCCACAAGTTCTCTCTTGGGCCGGCTCTGCTCACTCTTTGTAGCTGTCAGATGATCCACCTTCCTGGCTTTTCCAACCTTCTGGGGCCTCCACTGAACTTTCAGCTTCACACACTGCCCTCTGAGGGGCACACTGCCTGGCCTCCCAGGCCTTCTTCTGAAGTCTAGGTGGAAGCCTTCCCTACCCCACAACTCTCACATTCTGTATGCACCTAAAACCAGCACCACATGGATGACGCCAAGGTCGGTCTCCAGTTGGGGTGGTAGTCAGGCTTTTTTCTTTCTCGCCCATAAGGGTTGAGTGCTTGGATTGCTGAACATTAGGAACCAAATCCTGAGGAAAAAATTCCCTACCTGCCATTCTGGAACACGGTGCTCCGAGGTTCTCGTCTCAAAGCAGAATCTTTCACCTTTGCAGTTTTGAGGCTGCAAAGGGCGGAGTCCTGCTGGTTCTTGTAATAACCTTGTAATCTTTTCTGTTGTCTTGTTCCTAAGTACTTGGCTTTTTATTGGTAATCTTTTTGGCAGCCTAGCTCTTCTTCATCCTGTTTTCGCAGGCCACAATTTTACTGGGCCTTTCTTTCTGGCCAAAAACAAAACCTGAAATCATTCTGCTGAGCTGTTGCTCTTGATTTTCAACATTGATCTGTCTAAAAGCCCCCAACAGTAGCCAGGCCACCATCTCGACATTAGACTGCCTTGAAATTTCTTCTGTTCACTATCTTCATCCTAGTCTCCTGCAAATTCTCTAGACACGAGCAAAATGCAGACAATTTTCTGCCCAGTAACACATATGTATGCCCATAACACATTTTCTGCCCAGTAACACATATGTATGCCCATAACACACATATGTATGCCCATAGCACACATGGTCTGGAGTCCAACTGCCAATGTAGTCCTTGTTCCCAGAGGAAACCTCCTGAGCCTGGTCTTTACCAGCTGCATTTCTGTCAGTATTCTGGTCTTCTGAACTCCATTTCCCATCAAGCTTGGCCTGTAGCATTCCAGGGCTGCTTTTTCAGCCAGCATCTCCAAAACTTTCCAAACTCTTGCCATAAACCAGTTCCAAAGGTTCCTTCCCATTATCCACACCCAGAACTATGCTAAACCAGGGGACCAGTTATTAATCTAGTATCACACACCCATGATCCAGCCACCTCCCAAAAGCCCCACCTATGAGTGCATGAGGCTTTGAGGGGGACATCTAGATACAAGCCATAAAGAAGCCCTTGACAGTACTTAATATAATCTCACCTGCTATTGGGAGAAAAATTTAAACTGTTAATACCAAATTTTCGGCCATGTGTGGTGGTACATGCCTGTAATCCTGGCACTTAGGAGGCTGGGGCAGAAGGGTCACTGTGAGTTCTAGGACAGTCTGGGCTACACAGTGAGTTCAAGACCAACCTTAACTACATAGTGAGATCCTGTCTCAAAAAACAAAAAAACAAAAACAAATTTTCTTACAGAGTTTTGAATGTCAGATCTTTGTGCCCCGATGTAACAATGGATCTGCAGTTTTAAGTACAGGTAAGATATCCATTTTAAAGAAAAAAAA